>OX336421.1:26433761-26673761 GCA_946903255.1 Schistosoma spindalis | reverse complement strand
AGATGCAAAAGTGCACCAATTTTTTAACACATAACATTGTCAAATTTCATTAATACATGCCTTATTTTTGGACTTTGTAAAATATCACAATAATTATGGACTTATAACTGTAGAGCCTGATGATGAAGTTATTGAAAACAATTGTTTGCTCAAATATTCTTTATTTTTGAATATTCTATGGGGATTTTTAAACTGTCAAAGTATATTAAACAATAAATTCCCTTTCCCGTAACACTATTTCTGTTGTTATATCACTACTTAATTCTACATTATAAAAAAGTTTCATCTAATCTTTATTGATTAGATCAATCGCTATTTCATTTCAGGTTCTTTGGGAGTTTCGTATCTTTCGAAAGTATCGTCGGCAAACGTAAAACATGAGACTTGCCTATGCAACTCACGCTGTAATGCTTTTACTAAGTCTAGAAACTGTGTACGTGTGTTGGAAGTTCATTTCTGCGTGAGGAACTATGAATCGAAGTGACATTTTAATCCATACAATCAAGAGACGATGCGCAATGGCTGAGTGACATCTGAAATACAGTAATTTTTGGAGCAATACTGCAAATTTTAAGATGCCTTAATGATCTCAGTTGCGGTCCATAGAGGGAGCTTAATGTCCTCAGTATATCCTCCTGGTTAAAGTCCACACTGAGTAACCGGTTCAGTGACACTGGTTCCCAGGTAGTCCTGTATTGAGAATAAGTTCTTTGATAAGCGTCGTTCCGGGACAAACCCCATAGCTCCTGATATTGATGTTAACGACGGTGAGACATTTATTCGTTTGTCTCGATGAACCTTAACCCAGACGTATTGACGTCGTCTCTGTAACTAATTCTTTATTGAAGCGGGGCTCATGAATGAATGTCCTCTCCAAGTTGGTTGATATAGACATTACTTTGTCGTAGTCCTGATATACTAAGTAATATGACCTCCTTTTGATGGCAACTTCAGTGGTCTCGTTTGGCTTTTTGATTGAACGTATATTTAAACATCTTGAAATTCGCTATTGATTTCCTCAGTACTCAGACGACGAAGCATAAAATAACTTGTTAAACTAATAATATGCATGAAAGGAGTTAAAAATGTAGCACGATTATTTCACATTGTAACAACAGGATCTGCAGGAACGTAAAGAAACAAGTGAAAAGAGAGCTAACAGTGACACCGAACAAAGACAACGCAGATTACAAGTCTTTCTGTCAGTGTGGACATTAGGAATCATAGTCTTAGATTTCCGGGTGAAAGGCTTCAGTGGCTGGTGGATTTACTCACGTTGTCTAGGTGCTAGATTGGGTTTCGACCGTAAGTTGTTCTTGCTGGTTATGTTGGATTTTTTCACTAATCCCTGACCTATACTTCGAATTTATAGTTGTTCAGATTAAGTTCTGAGTGGCCAAACCCCTTTGCGATTCGTTTGTTCGCATATTTTGTCACCACCTGTTAAAACTAGGAATATGTGAACTCGAATAATAGGGCTTATCAGCTACTGGATAGTTACGAATAATTGTGGTGAAAAGCGGCTACTATAAGTTGCTGCCATTAGTTGCCTTGGCTGATAGGATACTGGCTGTCATCAAGCTGGTTATTAGTACCAAAACTTGTGAACCTGCGGGTTTTCAAAAACATTTGGTTATGAGAAGCAAAATAAGTACAGGTATGTAACGTCAAATGTAACTGATGGTTTGTGTGCAATTAAGTTAACATATCTCGTATCTAATAATTCACTCGCAAACCAGCACTTTATTACACATTTTTACCACGAGATTTTATCTCAACTTGTTATTTTCTCAGGTTCCACTACTAATAGGGTCTTAGTAGTCATTTAGTTACATCCGCGTATCTAGTAAATTTCCCAGACTAATTGATGTGGTAAACCCACATATCATGTTCAAGATGAGGTTGAGATTCGGTGGGACAACGTCGTTATACTGTATCATTTTTACACTGAACACGCCTCAGACACCTGCAATAAGTCTTACAGGTTGGGGTCACTCTGGCTGCACAAAATTTAACAAAACCTCTTTATATTTAAGGCAATGTAACTTATGAAAATCCACCGACGTCTTCAAGAATGCAATGAATTTTACAGAACAGTTAATGGATCCTAAAGATGCATCAAGTACTGTGGTCAATTCATTTTCGTATACAAAGGAAATCACTGTGGGAGACCACCAAACATAACTGATGGTAAATTTACCGATAGACCGAACTCCAAACAATAATATCAAACGTTCTAAGAAGCGTCACAGTACTATTACGACCCAGAAGCAAGATTATAAAAGTACATTTTTGGGACCGCACATCGACGCTAGGAAATTTGCGCTAAAGTTTGACCTGTAAAAGTCGGGAAACTTCAGAAAGTGAAGTCAATGAATGCGTTAAACAGATTTCTGAAAAAGCTGTTAGGTAAGAGTCTACCTTTCAGCTGGTCAGTAGAGATTATTTTGAGTGGATTAATCCCAAAGCTTACCAGGCCATCTCAAGATATTCATCTCATAAACTGAAAACCCAGTTAGGCTCACAAATACTAGGCTTGAACAAAGCCTAAGTCAACAAGTTCTTCATAATAAAAGCCACTCCCAGAAGCAGTAGCAGGAGTCAGTATCCGTGAAATTTACAGAGGTAGACGGAAAACGGATTCTGAAAATCGGCAGTCAAGTAGTCTCTTAAAGGTGATATGTCCTTCCATAGAGGAACAAAACTCACTATTAAGTATGAGTATACTAAGTATACGTAGTAAATTCTGTGCTCATATTTTCCTTTTTTCAGATTTTCTTGAAGATAGTGGACTACTATCGCCAAAGTACTGCCTTTCTACATGCCTTTGTTACAACGTTCGTAAAGATCAGTCTCAAATTTACTAACTAATTTCGGTCGTTTTACTTCCAGTGAACTACAGTAAAAATCTATGAGACAGATTGGTGGAACGTGAGTAAACCAGGCTTTACAAAATCGCGACGTGCATTTGCTTAAGATTTTTTATATTCAGATCAGTAATGTGACAAATTTTTATTGTGAGAGCACACTGACTCGTTTCGAAAAACCATCAGTACAAAGAGATATATCACTTAAGTAACTGTTGTGCAGTTCCTAACTTTCAAATATCTTTTCGAAACAATACACTGTCATTGTTTTGCTGCTCACAATTATCCTGTAATTTTTTTGTCAGTTTACCTTTAAGTTTTTTTGGTAGTATCAAGTACTTTCAAGCACTGCTTGAGAATCTCCTCCAGGATGTAGTGAAGTGACTAAGTTGCTCAAACACTCAACTATAAATTACTGAATTAAATTTTGAGATAAACGGACAGAACCGATAATCCCTGCAGAAATAGTATACATCAAAGTTAGTTAAAAGATCTTATAGTTTGTTACCATGTTGCCTATCTGAAACAGCCAAGTGAAGACAGAAAAATTCATATTATGACAGCCTTATTATGGCGCCTATCGAGACTTTTGATGTTATTTTTGGAGTTTGAAGCAAGAGATGTCAGAAAAGTTACCCGACTCACACGTCCTCGTCGTGCCTCCTGAATAGTGGGATTCAGTCCCATGAACTAACATTAGTGGTAACCCGGGTGGTAGAAATCTGGCTAATCACCAACTCGACCGATACTCAAAAACTGATTACGAAGTCCACAAAGAATCACAGCACAATTACTCCTGGATTGAAAAACGACAAAAAATTCACAAAAGTGGTACGTGGAATGTGCAGGATTGCTCCCTACGTGACAAACTTCAACCGATTGCAAAAACAGCTATTCTAGCCCCGGTGGTTGTGCTGTGCTTCGATGTGGCTTGTTTCTCTCCAGAAGAGCCTACTAAGCTTCCCCCACTTGTTTGGCTAGAATGGGCACCACAGGAATAACTGGCTTGTGGTGGCCAAGTGTTGATAAAGACGTGCCTTTTTGATCCTTCGATGTCGGCTCTTCCTATCATTGTAAAACAGAATTCACCAAACATTGAATTGTTCACCCACCAATGAGGACCGTCGCGAGGCATGTTAGTCTTACACTACTAGTGAAGCATCCACCTGGTTTCGTGCTCGACTGTGTGTACCAAGGATTAGTGGTATTTGCCCTTGCATACCTCGTTTAACCACTGAAGCCTAGGGCGAATACCACTGATCCACGGTACACGCAGTCGACTACGAAATGCTCTCACATGGCTACGTGCATACAACCACTGCAAGGAAAGGCCTACTCACTGCCTTCTGGCAGCATTACTTTTGTTTACGAAACTGAGAGGACGAAAAGCCAATGTCCGGCGCTTTAACCGGGTTTGTTGGGCACGTAGGGTAGTTGGAAAATCCTGATTGCAAACCATTAGTGTATATGGGCTCCAGTATCCTGGGGGGATGGGTGGCGTATGAAGCAATTATTGATCACGGGCTACCATGTGATTGCATCTCCTGACATCTCTCCACTGCCTTGTGGATTAGACCTTTAGGTCAAAGACTCGGTTTGTGGCCCTTCAAGAAAACCACCTGCTTCGGTTTGGGCACCCGGGCAGTATCACAGCCCTCACATAACTCGAATGATTTATGTGGCGCCTATGTATCTGGTACCTCCTTGTACCAACGTTCATGTGTTTAAATTAATAAAAGTAAATGTTGAACAGGACATGCAAATATTCAATCCTCATCGATGGACGATGTGATTATGATTGTTCCTTCATATAGCTTCGTCAAATCAATCCACAAGTCGCTATCGGGAACAAATAACATATCTAATCTCAAACTTCTTACAGGTTCTATTGACGTTCTATACATATTTTTCAGATTCTTTACTGGTTCTTGAAGTTACTCAAGAGTTTTCGTTAACTTTTGCGGATATTCATGGTTTGAAAGTCATCTTTTTGGATGCATTTGTTGGATGGACCTGTCAGTTTGCATCTTCACTCCCTCCTTCCCTCAGTGACAACACTGGAGGGATCCGCATGGCTGGAATAGTCAATAACATAGTAATGGAGACGCTTGCCTTTATTGATGACATTACAAATGAATTAAAATTGGGATATTCCGAAGTACCGAAACCCCTGATGGATTTTTCAAATCACCTGAAGTTTGTGATGGTACGTCTCTACATTGCTTCCCAAGTTATTTAGTTGCCACTATTATTGATCTAAAAGCTGTATATTAAGGGTGGGACCATATTATTTCGGTAGCCTTGCTTGACCATTCAGAATAAAGCAGGTCGAGGCGCAAGTTTTAGAGGTCATGTGAAGCTGAAACCCACGGTTTTTATCATATTTCGTATTTCGATAGGATTGGGTAGTGGTTTGATTGTCAAATAAACGTTTATAGTCAGTATATTAGGTTTTAGGTTGTGTAGGCTAGAAGTATTAAAGTTAGGAGTTAGGGTTTAAGAGATTTAGGTCAAGATTATACCGTACTAATTACCTACCGCGAATTTGTCGGTGGCCGATCAAAAATAATCAATCAATGCTGTTTTCATATGAGAGCTCCGAAATGAATCGCAGGGGGTTAAGTTGACTTATTAGTGTCAAATGTCGATTTTTCAGGTTAGATATCATAGCTTTGTAATAAAAACAAGCCCCAATTCTCGGCTCTACATCTGTCGAATTCTGAAAACACCGAAACTATTCTTACCGATAAGACTACACTTAAACGGTTAGTCGAGATTAAGCTAGCCGGTGCACTAATTCGGAATTCTTGCAACTAAACTCTTGGTTTTCATTATATTTCCTATTTCGAATTTCGGATAGTGGTTGCCTCGTGGAATAGTTTGTTAAGGTCAGTATGTTTTGGTTAAGCAGAGGATTACTAGGCTTAGGCGTTAGGTTTAAAAGCTAAGGTTCAGTAGTTTCAGGGTTAGAAGTTAGGTTTTTTTGGATATAGAGCTAAAAATTAGGGTGTTCTAATCACAGGACTATGATATCCAGTCTGTATGATCGTTATTTAGCACCAATGAGTCCATTAGTGATTTTAAAACACCTAGTCCTCCTTATTTTTATCGCTTTACTATATTTTGAGCGTTTACAATTAATCTGCCTACCGATTGACTAATCTCAAGATCACCACTTGCATTTGGTGGTCTTTGCTATAGTAGTCTTACCGTGTTCGTTCAGGAGTTAGAGTCAGGAAGTTTTAATGTTGATTTAGCTTTTAAAAGACTTAAATCTAAGGGTGTGTACTTTTTATGATCACACAACTATGGCCTACAACCTATTGCTATTTAGCACTAATGAGTTCACTGATATCTTTGGGTATCCTAATCTTTTGTAATCTTACCACTTTTCTATATTTTAGGGCTCTTGCGCGTATGTTGCATTCTTATAGCTTAACCTCAAGGTCACCCTTGAATTCACTTAAGGTCATCGGTATAGTTTAGTTTTACCGGCCTAATTTTAAGGAGTTACTGACGGTATTATAATCTAAATGAAACTATCATTATCCTGTTAAAATGCCACATTCCTAGTGCACCGACATCACTACCTGTGCTGTTTAAACTGAAATCCTCACTTTATACTATTCGTTCTATTCTGATATACCTTACTTTTCACTTCTCAATGGATTCACCTCAGTTTGGACTAATAACTATTGCTTAATAGTTATTAAAAGTCAATGGCATGGTGATTCTCATCTCAATGTTACGTAGTGTTTTGAACTATTAAGCCGAGGATTGACTTTTGGGAGGAATTTCAGTTGAAAGTGCGCGTAGATTTTTGTTTTTTATTTAGAGGACAGTGACTCAAAAAATAAAAAAATAATCTAATGACATTGATATGTATCATGTCTCGAAATAATGTGCCGCAAAATGCATTATACGTGATTGGTTGTTCAGGTTATCGTTCGTGTCGTTAATTTGATATTTCTGTAACTAACTTCTTATACGTCTCATGTTTGTTTTAAACTTGTGCATTGAGAATGCAATGCTTTTATGTGTTAGTCAGCTGCAAAGTAGGACCAGGCATATATATGCATCGATCCAAGTTGCCATACCGCATTAGTACAACAAGATGAACACCGGATTCATAGAAGTAGTTAATTCAGCGGTGGTAATATATAGAAGAAAGATTGCATATAAGGAGATAATGCAGGAAGAAAGAATTAGTTCGTAGAATGAAAGATATGAAGCGATTTTAATCTCTTAGTTTAACGGAAGACAGAGTGTATACACCGACGCCATTGTGATTGATTCTGAGCCATGTCACCAAGAATCTCCAACGATTGGTTACGATAGTCACGCGGACCCCAACCAAGTAGTCTGCATCTACCAACATGGCTCAGACTAGAAGTTAGTGACTTCAAGCACTTTTATGTAAAATAAGTGAATGTAATATATATCTATCCATTGCTTCGGATTACTGTACAGTATTACTAACACAATACTTGTTTCCTCGCCTGAAAACCAAGCCACATGAGTCTTTTTTTATTTTCGATATTCGTAGGTGCATGCGTTTTTTGGACTGATGCGTCACATATTAAACTCATTAGCCTTAACGTAAATATTTTCACAACACTTCTCTCGTGTTCATAACGCGAGGTACTCCATGTATCCTTCTACAATTACTAGTTATCCGTTCAATATCCTCACAACCAGATTCCTAGCTGCCTTGGGCTTTAAATAGTGTTAAACGTTTAGGGCAATAGATTGCTGTATTTTTCATATAAGCAACTGACAGTATTTAATGAATGACTTTTAATTGATATTTCTTCTAAATGCGCAATTTTTATTCGCTCCCGTATGGTATCTAACTGTGTAAGGATTGGTAGTTATTTGTAGCAGGTAAGTTTATCATGACTGTTTCAGCTATATATTATCACTTTAAAAAAATCCGTTGGCTCGAACTGTGCAAATTATCATCAGTTAGTGGGAACCAACGTTATTAAAGTCTAATAACCTGACAAATTATTAGTACTGCAACCTATTATTACCACAGATAAATGACCCTGTATAACTGGACAAGAGCTGAAACTGCTCAGTGTAAGGAAGAGGGTAAGACTGCAGATGTGGATTTACTTGTTTATCAACCACAGACCCATAACCGTTTTAAAAACTATCAAAACTACACTGAATCGTGTGTAACGTAGTGACCCGATTAATAAGCTATGTTAAATATGTTGAACTAGACAGTTAATATAAGTTTGTTAACTGAATGTATGTATACGATCTACATTAACAATATATTTGACTGCATTACCTAACAATACAATAAATTACTGAGTTCCATATTTTCTGCTTCCCAAAATAAGTTTATTCATATTTTCAAAAATAATTTTCTACTACTAATCTGTTTATTTATTTATTTATTTGAACATAAATATTGGTGCAAAGGAGCACCGAATACATATGCACCACTCAAGTCGCTTGATTTGTATGTGGGCTGTGTTACCACCCGGGTGCCCAGACCGAAGCAGGTGGTTTTCTTAGGGTGCCACATCCGGAGCCTTCGATCTAAAGGTCTGATCCACAAGGCAGTGGTGCAACGTAAAAAGATGCAGTCCCATGGTAGCCGGTAGCCAACAGTTGGTTCATATGCCGTTTGTTTCCTTAGAATACTGGAGCCCATGCTCACCATTAGTTTGGAGTTGGGGTTTTCCAACTCTATGTGGATTCTCCATATTCACCAACCCGGTTAAAGCGCCGGACGTCGAATTTTCGTCCTCTCAATTTCGTAAACAACACCCACAGTGTAAGAAGGCAGTGAGTAGGACTTCCCTTGTAGTGGTTGTATACACATAGCCATGTGGGAGCATTTCGAGAGGGAGTGCTGACTCTCCCCACCCTCGGCCGTACCAGGGCATTTGGGGGCGCCATTTAATAATAATTTATCTTTGAACCTTAACTGGAGAAACATATATATTTACACTTAATATAGTATGAACAATAACAGGATTTTCGAAGTATATGGTTTATATTCTGTTTATATAGGATATTTGGATTTTCATCAGCAGATGTTTAATCTTAAGCCGTTAACTGGTATTTTTATTACAACTCATTCAACATGTCTGAGGTATCTTAAAATCTCAAAGTTTTTGCTGAGCTTCCACTTCAAATATCTAGGTTATGAAATCACGAAAATATAGATCGGAGCAGGCTTCTAAATATACAATTCATAATTTTCCAAGTATGAAATAAATAGTACATTTTGTCATTGAGTTTTCATTTAGTATTCCATGTAGTTTTGAGGTCTCAGCTCTATTTAAGGTAGTATATGTCAATGGTTTGCTACTTTATTCTCTACATTTAAGTCACCTCCATTCTTTTAGAAGTCGAATACCTGTAAACACCATCCGATCCAATAAAAATGTAAATTAATTCTAAATGGGTAGAAATTCACCACTTAACTGAACAAATTTGTTTGCCACTGTCACTGATGCTGAGTGTTTTTTGGTGTCAATAACAGGTTGTGGTCACGGGATATTTATTACCGCCACCATTTAAACTTTGCTACGACAGTATTTCAAAAGAAAATACCTCAACAAAAAGTAGAATAACTTTGAAAAACAAACGTATATACTATGCATCTGATAAATAACCTACATCTTTTCCCTACTGTTACTAGAAATTCCAACCCGGGTAAATAATAGTTTTGAGTTCTGATGTGCCTAGATATTTTCGAATGAGTAATAATAGTAATCATGTATTGAATAAGTTTAGTCAAAATGGCGTCACAAACATGTGACAAGTGGAGTTTTTACGTTCATAGTTTTGTGTACAGACATTAATTTTATTATGTAGCGGACTAAAGAAAATATGAATTTTTCAGTATAGGAGTGTTTATGAGACTATAGAGCATGTCCTTAAATGATAAGTTTTTAGCTGTTGTGTCATGGATTCCAAAGCTTGCCCAACTTCTGTACCTAATGAGAAATTGAATAATATTGGAAACTAACTCGAAGTGGGTACTCTGATAGCTTGATCTATAGATATACATGGAACTCCTAAGTTGTATATTTGATACTATTTATATATTTTAACGTGACTGTCAGCATTCAGTGCGACCGCAGATGAATTTTCTGCAGTCTTTCCATGTGATCTGTGTTAGCAGTCATCTTCGTGGATCTATCTATTCTGAAGCCCTTTCTATAGCGAAGTCGAATTTCCTCCCTCTGGTACAGAGCTTTAAAATCTCACAATTGTGACTATAAGGTATTTACTACAAAATAGAAATCTGTCTTTAATTGCAAGTGAATGACTACCACATTCATGAAGCAACTCACCAGATACTTTTGCAACGTAGTTTTGTGCACGGGTTATTTAAGTATTCAGATAGTATGTACAGAAAATCTTAAACTTGTGATGGTCGAGTACTTAAATCTTAAAATTATAAGTCTACAATAAATAGGAGAAAGCAATTTCACCTATCGCTCTTTGATACTTTCAAGTACATATTTGTTACCTGGTCATAATTAGTTGAAGGATATCAATGTTAAGATGTGGTCTTTGCTGAAAAACCATGTAAATAGAAGCGTCCCTGTATACATTAAGTCTCAAAATTGTCATCCAGTAAATAGGATGGTTGACCATAGATCTTAACGCTGCAGTGGGACACATTTTATCGGTGTTAAAGACGCTGAGTAAGTGTAGAACTAAGATTTAAAATTCTGTTTGCTTTCCAGGACCCTGTTCTATAAATATTTGTTGCTAAGCTAATCATTGTTAACAAGTTGTAGTGCTCAAACATACATCAGTGTTTATCACATCTTTTTTTATATTACAGAAAACTTCATCTAGGCGTGCGTTTGGCTGGATTGATTATTGTTGTAAATTAAGGAGTTACTGTAGCAGGATGTTACATTGTATCAACTTCACAAATACATCTTTGGCAAGTTATACTTCTTATTGTATAAGTTTACATCTAGTCTTCTGAAGAGGATTTAGAAAAAGTGTTTGAACCGTATTCGAAAATTCCGTGCACCACGTAAATTACCTTTTTTTTCTTATAGAGGATAATGAAAGCTTAAGCATTTCAGCATTAAAAACATTAACTAAACGTGAAGTAATGAAAGACACTGTTAATACTGAGAACTCATTAATCTCATTGCATATTCATATGGATTCAAACTTGTTCAGTAACATTTACAGACTGGCGTATGATAAAAGCGGTATTATACAGATCATTGAACAGGTGCAAACAGATTGCCAGGTTAGGTTTACAAAGAGTATCTAATTTTTAGTGAGAATTTAATAATCCTCTTTACTTAGTAATGACTAATATGAACATAGGAAGTCTATTCTGTGTTAAACTTGAAAATGACTCACAGCATATCTGCTTATTAGTTGTTTTCCTTTATCAGTATACACTCCTAACCCACTTCATGGTTGCATCCATCTAATTGCGTGTTGGATTCTTTGGTTTTTCACTTTACCAAACTAACTTTCGACTATATTTGCCATTTATTTGTGGTTATGGGATTTTGAGTGGAGCGATAGATCAACGGCTAAAGTACTTGGTTTTCATCCAGTAGAATACTAGTAATAAGCAGAGAGATTCCTAGAATTTCTGTCCTTAGAAGTTCAATTTCGAAGAGTCAACTTGTTAATTATTTTAAAATTAAAAAAGATTATAAAAAAAAACATCAGAAATTACTGGTTCCGAGTTGTTAGTTGATACTAAGTACACATATATCACCTATAGTTTGGTGTTAATTTGCGGTATTGTCCAACTATTAATATAGGTCTGACAAACTTATTCTAGCTCGTCGATTTTTATATTTAGTAGGGACTGCAGATTTTCCTACCATCTATACGCCTCTAGGATTTTTTTTCTAATTTAGCCAAGCAGTTACTTCATCCTCTAAAGGTATTAAGGACATTATTTACTCACTAGTATTCATAATTGAGCACGGTCAGCTAAAACATTGGGATAGTAACTACACTTCAGCAACTATGCTGCAACTGTTTTCATATCGTTTTCCCAATAGTTATAACTTTTCTAAAGAAAAAAATAACTACTTGTTTGAAATCATTTTTAATTACTTATAGGATCTAAATAAAGCAGATAATAAAAACTTACCCAGTCTTGTCAACATTCAACAACATTTACTTAAATTGTCATCAGTTTTTATTACTTTGGATACTTTGAGGCGATTCAGTGACGAAATACCACTTGAACAACTCCAAACACCAGGTATATATACCGGGGAATCTTCATGTGTGTTTAAAACTTTTTGTTATAACAAAATTCGTACATTTTATTGTTAAATGCCCCGGAAACTATGTACACATTCGCTAACTGACCGATCGGAGAATAAAATATTCTTGCGATATATATGTCTATAACCATAGTCATATTTTTTTCTAAACAATTAATCCATTACCGTAAAAAGTATTTTTTTTAAAAATCAATTTGCAGTAAAATAGATTATTAACCTTTTTGGATTCTTTGCACACCATGACTCTCCTGACTCATTGATAACAATCGTAACTACCTAAAACATATAATAGTGTATTTATCACTGATAGTTGACGAGTGTTTTATATTTAGTGAAATATATTTATCTGATACATAGATTTTCTTCACTCAGTTTTACTTACTAACCGTGACTACTTGATTCTGGAATAAATATTTAAGTCATTTTGTGACAATCTTAAACGAAATTTTTCTTACTTTATCATTTGTTATAAGTTAAAAAAACTGTGTCCAGTGCTATCTAACGTTCAATAATTCTCCGTTCGTTGCTGATTCTCGGTGAAAATCATTCGATCATTTTATGTTTAACTAAAGGCGATTCAAAATTCCCCACTTTCCCGGTGTAATATTTATCAATGTTTATTTGAAAATCATACAGACTTGGAAACATGATGTATGCATAAATAATTGTCTGAGATGTTGTTGTAGACATACCTTACTAACAAGTTATAGAATACAAAACGTATAGCTTTAGGGCTTTTTGACAATTGAATTTGAATACTAATAGCTACTGATACTGTTACTATTTCTGCTACTCTGGAATTTATCTTGATAATTTCATCTTGCTGTGCTAATGTGGTATGGTGACAAAAACCGATATGAAAATCTGCCGGGTTCTATGTTACACGTGGCTGATTTAAAAGTATTGTGAATGTGTTCTCTGCTTGTTGGATACACATGAAAATAACGTTGACCCCAGTTAAGGAGTTTTGTACAATAAAAGCTTAGTAATCTTCACCATTACCAACATTCATTTAATCTGAGGGCTGTAACTTCAACCGGCTCATTGTAACGATGATTGGTTCGTTATTAATAAAACTTTGCGCAGTCGATATCGAGATGAGAAAAATATCCATCACCCTTCGTTCACTGCACCAATTGTTTAAAGGAACTACATCCAAGTTTTGTTGAAGTAAACATCATTCGTTTAAGTAAATATCACTAACGCCTAAAAACCACAACAGTGTCATGATATAATTAATAACAATATCTAACGGTAAAATAGAATTCTCAAGCATTTTTTAATCTACGAACTTATCATTTCTCAGCATTTGAGGAGATCGCGTAATATGAGATATTGAAGGGGTTAAACCTGTTGCTAAATAGCGTATCCTTTATGTTTTACGCGCTAAACATGTTAACTTCATCGTCTAGAAATTGAGAGCTACGTGAAAACATTGATATATACAGCTTCAAATCATGTATAATAATTAATTTTCATGAGAGCATATTTTGATATCATAACAAGTAAGAGAAATAAACGTCTGGATTGCACTAGCACCTTTTCGGGTGTCGAAATTCCACTTCCATGAGCAAATGTATAATTAACTTATCATATCATCCGCTCAATACTACTGTTTTGGTTTTCACTATTCTAGTAATTTTAGCCGATAGTAAGGGATTGAAACATACGCCCATAATTAGTGGTAATGAAAACGCCGATATGAATTGTGAACGAAAAGGAAAAAGATTAGTTGACAAATGTTGCTTTGAACAATTTTGTGGACCATCACCCTCAACATCAGTGTGTACACCTGTCCCTAAAGGTATATGTTTTCTTTTGAAAGTATCTATAAAAACTTTGTTTTATCACTAATGAGTAATACACTTGACTACTTGGACGTTAAAATATTATCATTTATAAATGCAGATAGTTATACAACCGTTATATTAAGTAATAATGTCTATTTATAGAGCACTGTTACAAATAAAGTAGCTAAGTTCGACAGAGTAATACTCGAAAGGCATGAAGTTTATTTCCTCAACTCATTTAAATTAAACTCTTCTAAATTATTGAAGAAAAATGCACACAAATGATCTGTGTCTACAGATTTTAAAACATATCAGTTAAAATTGACAGTCCTATCAACGTGATTACATCTATAGCATTAATATTCGTTTTTAATATGCCAATATGACTTAACGTTCAACCTGATTTTAAATGACCATAATTTATTTTAGTTGAATGGATTACCCAATTTCTTCGTATCTTTTTCCAGAAAAGAAGAAAGTTCGGAAGTATATAATCCATCTTCCGAAAGAGGAATGGAAATCACACAAAACACCTTGGACGATTGAAGAATCTATAGCATTATGGCATGGAGTAATGTATGCTCCTGGTTCAAAAAGTTGGTCTCAAATCTGGCATCAATCCTTTCGACATAGTAATCGTAGTCAAGTAAATTTAAAAGACCGGTGGCGTGTAATAGATAATAGTGCAACTATTAAAAATGCAATTCGACAGGCGTACGTTAGTTGGACATCACAGTTTACAGATGGAAAAGACAGTTCAGTCAGATATAATCGTTTACCAATCCCAATTATTGTACGTACCTGTCAATCAACTTGATCTTTGTATTTTCTGAATCTTAATCGATTAAATGTGCAATATATACAAATATTTTCTTAAATTCAAATTTTCCGTCATCATTAGAAATCGATATTTTCCGGTGAGGGAAAAGAAACAGAATTGTTTTTACTAACGTTTCGCTACTTACTAGCATTAACTTTATCAAAGTAATAGTAAACCGGAATCTATAAAAATCTCAGCTTAGATTGGTAACTCGTCAAGGTTGTTTTGCACGAATAAATTTTTGCTGCCAAGCAAATGAATTATTACAGACAGGTGTAGATTGTTTGATTTGATAAGTGTTTGAACTCTAAAAGCAAAATGTATTAAAACGGTTTTCTTTCCACACACGTTGATAGTATTAACCTGAGAGGGCAGGGTAAGCCTCAACATATAGAACGAAATAAGCAGGATCCTAAAATACAATAGTGAGCACCAACCAAACCACACTTGGTGGAGTTCCGGAAGATGTAGGAACTCACGTACCTGGGCGGCATCATCTATAGGCATTGGGAATCTGCAGATGTGAAAGCATGGATCGGTGAAGGAATGGGGACGTTCCTACAATTAAAAAACATCTGGAACTCAGAAATTTCAATAACAAATTTTACGACGCCAAATTCATAGGGGTAGTTACTTCAATGCTAGTAATGTATAAGAGAAAGATCGCGTATAAGGATATAATACAGGAAGGAAGAATTAGTTCGTAGAAAGAAAGGTATAAAGTAATTTTAATCTCATGGTTCAAGGGAAGACATAGTTTATACACCTATGCCATTATGATCCATCCTGAGCCATGTCACAGCCTCCAACCATTGGTCACAATAGTCACGTGGATCGCAACCAAGTAGTCTGCATCTAACAACATAGTTCAGACTATTTATTTATTATTATTTATTTTAACACATAGGTATTGGTACAAGGAGGCACCAAATACATATGCGCCACACAAATCTCATCTCATTTGTGTGGGGGCTGTGATACTGCCCAGGTGCCCAAACCGAAGCAGGTGGTTTTCTTAGGGGGCCACACCCCAAGCCTTTGACCTGAACGTCTGACCCACAAGGCAGTGGAGCATCGTGAGGAGATGCAGTCCCATGGTAGCCGGTGACCATAGATTGGGTCATACGCCATTTGTTCCTTCAGGATACTGGAGCCCATGTGCACCATTGATTTGGGATCCGGTTAAAGCGCCGGACATTCGCTTTTCGTTCTCTCATTTTCGTAAACAACACCCCCGCGACGTGAAGGTAGTGAGTAGGACTTCCCTGGCAGAGGCTATGTACGCGTGGCCATGTGAGAGCATTTCGAGAGGGAGAGCGGACTCTCGGCCGTACCAGGGCATTTGGGGGCAAGGACTTATGCCACGTTTTGGTTTGGCCGGCACTTCCAACCACCTTCAACACTAGTCACAATTGCGCGCCGTTGATTTTTCAATATGTGTATTTCGTTCAATCTTGATTGGAAAGCGAAGCAAAACGGAGTAACATACAATGGAGAAGGCGAGTGAGTCAAACAAAAATAAGTTACAGTAATGTGATGAGTAAGATAAGAAACGTACTCACATATACTTACATAGAAACAGTCTTGATTGATAAGCGAATAAGTGACAGGGTAAAATATGGTTTGAAAAGAATGGATAAATTGATTTGTCCAGATGCTCGGACAACCTGTGTGGGCTTGACATACTACCACCCCTTACATGTGACACAGGGGAATCCATCGCAGCTTCATTGGTCTGTCTATATGAGTTTCCTTTAAATGCAAGTTAAGTGATTTCTAAACAGAAGTTTAAGGTCTCGATGATCTCACTGGTGCTCAATAATTATCTTGATTCAGTTGTATCGAATTCTAGATAACCAAAAAGAATACTGAGACTTTTGATAGTAGGAATGCCCACATATTGTGAGTTGACACCATGACTTATCGTGATTTCGTTGTCAGGTTTCTGGTTTGTTGATTCGATTCAAATAGCGGTGAGGCTTTAATTATATGTTGTGTATGGAGAGTTATTAATATTGAAGAGAAGGTATGCAGGAGATACAAAAGCTCAAGAAAGCAAGTTTCTTCTGTCCCACGTCCTCTGAATGGCAGTGAGAAAGAAACTCCTAGAAAGCCTAGTGGCAAGCTCAGGTCTTTTTCTAGCAGGAAAGCAACAACACAACTACTCAAGTTATCGATAGTCATCCAGAGCCCCGCAATGTGTGTAATGCGATTGTGATTGCTACTCTAATGAAAGTTGATGGATGGGTACAGATCAAGAACAAGAAACGATGTGATGTTGCTAAAGAAAAGCCATTCCCACAAACAGTAGCTAAGAAATTGAAGACTGAACAAAGTGACAGGTCAGAGTGAAAGCTGAGAACCCAGAACTCGCTTTCGGCATGACATTGAGTTGGTAAAAACGCTACTACACCAGCTAATGCCTCAGGATATCTCTGAAGTCACTTTGCTAAGATTTTATATACAAGGCAGCCAGATGGACTTAATACAGAATCAAGTGGATGGCTGCTAAAATTAGTATTGAGATCTCCCAATGTAAGGTGTTTAGTACTACAGAATGGATACAAACTGGAGGGGTCAATAGTTTTTGTTCTTGAAGACTTTCAGCTCGCGGACCGCATAAAAAGACGATAAGCTGAAGCAGAACCCAAACTAGGGTTGGATGCTGACGAGAAGGACCTTGGATTTATAAATTTTTGGGTGTGTTGAGGATTCGATAGAGAATAATGACGAAGCTGTTATATCCTAGCAGAGATTAGATTACGAGTAAATTCTGAGACCTATTAGTAGATTAATATTATTTATATATTCCTATGGTATAACTATTCAGCAATTAGATTATGTATATCTATATTCCCCTCATTATAAGCTTTGGTTTGATCTATTGTAGGATTTATCGTTCAAAAGTTATGCTTAGTTTTGTAATTACTATCTCCCACGTTCACAGTCACTTTTTGGACTTATTATGTACGAATGTTATTTCCTATTTTATGGTGCGTTGTGGTCTGTTTGGTTGATATATGAGCCCAGTATGTCTGAAGTAAATGATTCGCATAGTGGAGGCTGTTAATTGCATTCTGGACTCAAGTGGACGGGATAGGTGAGCAACGGACCAATAGGACGCTAGGCTTATGAGATTGGACGAACGTCATTGGTTTAGTACAGTACAAGAACGAACAAGTTGTATTTTGATCGGCGAATTTAAAGCCACAACAGAAGCCACTTTGGCTGCATCATGAAGTAGTTTAGACGGTTTTCGGATCTATTGCGTAAATGCCTGGAGCTCGCTCAACAAGAGATCGGAGGTAAATGTACAGATAAAATCTACCAAGCCGGATGCAATCGCAATCACAGAAAGTTGACTGATGCAGACTGTAGATGGTAGGGAACTTGACAGAACCCAGAAGTATATGGGGGGAACAGTAGCTATTCATCAGAAATACTATCCCATATACCGTTATTGATAACATATCCCATGAAAGTGTGACGCTGGAATTAGTTAGTTGCCACTTGAAATGCAAAGTGCAAGAACTGCTGATTAATTTCGTCTATTGCAGTCCAATCTGTGAGGTGAGTAAAGTCTTGCTAGACGGTCTCAACACTTGGTCATCAAGTGGTCGATGTTAAATTTTAGGAGGCTTTAATTCACCTACAGTAGATTGGAAAAATCTGAGGACTGAATTGTCAAAAAATTCTTTCGAACAGAAACTAGTTGCTGTGGTTATTATATATGCCCTAGTGAAACATGTGGAAGAAGCGACTAAAAGCGACCCGGACTCTGAATCTTCCTATACCGGTAAATGAATCCCCAAAATAAATAGCTGTATAAGCCTTCGACATTGGATGCTGACCACATCAAATTTAATGGACTCGCCTAGCTGAAGGCTCTCGGTCATGCATCCGCACCAGATGACGAGTAGGAACGCCGTGATTAACTTTTCGTGCAATTGCTAGCCAGTCTAGATCAGTTGGTCCTCAATATATTGAGAGTCTACCAAATATATCTTCGAACCTACTCGCTTCTATCTTTTGATTTCGATTTGTGGGTACGATTCATAGTAGAAGTTACTGGTTAAAGAGTTGTCAAACTCCAAATACCTGTGGCATATTCAATCCTTACTAGATCTCATATTAACCCATTATGAGGATCGCGTCACGAACTCCACTATATGCCATCCATGGACAAAAATGATTATGCAGATCTAGCTTTGATTTTCATTTCAATGTCAATAGGGAAGATGTATCATCTGAAGCTAGACCAACCATCTGGAGAACAAATATAAAAGATGCACTCGGCATCTTCAGTAGATTGCACAATAGAACCGGAGTCCCCCATTGAAACGACCTGGCATGCGTTTGGAAATTCGTGCATAAAGTCAATGCACCGCACATCCCTTGAACTACACTAAAGTATCCGAGAAAACCCTCACCGTGGTTCAGTAAAGAGATTTGCAATTGCATAAGTTCCCAACCACACGATACTTGAAGCTGAACATATAACTACCGAGAAGCTTGACATTCAACATGTAACACTAGGAGGAGGTCGATAGGGGCAAACAGGGAAACAATGATTTCAAATAGCACGACTCGGCCGTGAAGACGTGGCCACTCTGTCTAAAACCTGTCGCGTTCTGTATTAAATATATTACACTCTACTCAGTCCAAATGTGTTGAATGTTATATTGCTAGTGTTTGCAATATGACGATTCAGTGTAGACAATTGTGTGACTTTCACGTAGGATCTTGTAGATTAGGTTTTCACGTCATAACGTATCTACAATTTAGGGGTTAGGTTTATTAATCTTGTAGCAAAGACAAATGTACTAATAACGAATTGATAAGACCGACTAAAGATGCTCAGCCTAACATTAAATCTCCTATCCACTTTATCGATTGATTTTTACTTATGTTGAATCATTTTTTATCATTCTGTTGATATATACCCACGTGAATTATCATGTTGTGACTTGATTATTGTTCAGCTCACTAGTCTGATCGATGCTAATAACTGATAATTTATGTTTATGAATAGCTTTAGTGGTTCAGTATCAACCTTTGAAAGTAGTTACGTGCTTCAGTTAAATAGGTTTGTTAAAGCATCAACCACTGGTGAATATGGCCCTTAATCGACGTAAATACACATAGACTAGGAATTAATGTAATCGAAGACTGGGTATTTATCTGGATCTAATTTTTCATCATGTTTTCCCATTTAACACCTTAATCTATTTTAAACTATGGACTATCCCTGAGTGTCTTTTCTTTTGAACACTGCCTGCTCAATTTTCGAGTTCTATTTTCAAGACTAATAGATTAGGTTTTCACATCATGACATCTGCAATTTTGAGATTATGTTTATTATTATGGAAGCAGAGACAAATGTGCCAATGACGAATATAGACCATAATTCTACATGTTTTCAACCATCTCAGTAAGAGGAGAAGAACGGGGGAGAAATTTAGGTTACTTGGTACTGACGAGGCGAAATCTCAATATCGGGATACTCGAAATATTTGTGCCTTGACTCTCCGCAAGTGCAGATGCTTGTACGAAGAAAAGTGTTTCAAGGAGTCTATAGAATACTATAAATACTTACACTCGTACATAAACTAAGGGACTAAGGGAAGAGGAAATATTTTAGTATTACGGAGAGACAGTAGTACCGCATTAATAGTGGTGGAGGAATATGGTAAAGCTGAGGTATTATCAAACTACTTTCTCAATGTTCATGGCGTAGAGATGCCCTCTCCTTCACTTCATACAAACTCGGTCACACAAACCGGACACTGCGTCCATTAAAGAACTCAGTGCCTTTGGTCTGTTTAATCAGTTTAATATAGGCAAATATATGGGGCTCGATGAAAAGTATCCTATTTGACTAAAGCATAGGGAAATTTTGTCGCGAAACCCTGAAGCATGTTTTAAATTTATCTGTAACCCCGGGTCGTCTGCCAACAGCCTGGAAGAATGCTGTAGTAAGTTCTATCTTCAAAACAGGTACGAGACATAAACCTGAGAACTATCGATCCGTATGCCTAACCAACGTGGTTGTTCAGAATTTAGGAAATATTGTTCAGGAGTTGTTTAGGTATCTCAACGATGAACGGATCCTTTCTGGAAAGCAGCGGGGACTTAGAACAGGTTATTCATGTCTCACAAACTCATTAGTAGCTAGTGAAAGTTGATGCGCTATTAAAAACCAAAGGTAACCTATAGGTGTAGTCTACATTGACTTCAGCAAGGCTTTTAACAATGTTCGTCATAACCGGCTGTCATGTAGGTTGATTAATAACGGGATTGGAGGCAACTTATTAACGTAGATTAACAAATTTCTATTTCGGCGTCAACAAAGTGTGCGGGTGAACTCAAAGTTGTCTAGGTGGGAAACTGTGCTCAATAGAGTGCCTCAGAGTGTGGTGTTGAGGCTTTCAGCTGCCAAAGAAGCCGTGGCTTAATTTCGAATCTACCAACATCACAATAGTTCACTATTTAAAAACGAAAGATAATAAACTGTCTCTCTTTATCGGACTGTCTAATAGTATAGAGGTTTTTCCAAGTAGAAATATTAGTTGATATGTCAACAACACGTCACCCCCAAGTCTCATTTAATGGCAACACAGTGGGTGAAGCAATCTTAAATCAAGAATGTATGCAAGCTCCCCCATGCCACACCTTCCACTGTTTGGATACTCATGACCTGTACACCTCTTCATTCTAAAGATCTCACAAGTATTCGGGGTTTGACAACGTCTTTACACGTAACGCTTTCATAACTAAATATATCAAACCAGCCAAATCAGAAGTCAGAAATGAATAGGTCAGAAACTTTATTTATAAAGCTATCCGTATGTCGAGAAGCGTTTCTTCTGAGCCGACTAGTAATAAAAAAGAATGCGTAGCCCGGCGTACCCACTCGTGACCTGGCCCAGATGCGCGGCGGGGCACCTTCAGCTGGGTTTACCTAGTAAAACTAGTGAAGTCAGTATCATTTTGCTAATCGTTGGCAGCATGATGGGAAGAATGTCTGGCCATTTTGAAAACGTATCAACCACTTGCTAACACAGTGCATTTGCCTACCAAATCCACGATGTGCTGGTCTATACGAGGCCAATACACGTAACGTCTAGCTATGTATTTCATTCGTTTGACACCATGATGAGCAATATGGAATTGCCCCAGCACTCATGATCGTAAAAATTCTGATACCACCACTCTGTCTCCTGACATCAAGCATTCATTTACGACATATAATGGGTCCTGACGATGGTAAAGTTGCTTCACGTCACAACCAAGTTCAGTGAACGGCCAACTTTTAGTGGCATAGTTCATCGTTTCTTAATGATTGGCTCATCCCTGGAAACAGATTTTGTCTCAGATGATGAGACTGGGAAAGCACAAATAGAGGGTGTCATGTAAAAGTGTGTGTGGTCTTCTGTCGAAAGGGCAGCGATAACCGTATCTTCCTCAGCCGTAGGGTGTTTACTAGCAGGTCGTGACAAAGCGTCTACACGATCGAAATGTTGAGCGCGCCGACACTGAATGTCGAAGTATCAAGGCCCCTTAATGGAGACGATTTGCAGAATGGACTAGAGTTAGCGTGCGGGATGCACGCATAATAGCTTTTTCTATCGCATCCGGGAACTGATGTGAAATGGCAGTACCGAGGCCAAAAGTTAAAGCGTCTTCAGTCACGATGATTGACATGGATGAGTTGTAGTACATTAGTAATAATTCTGACAAATTTTGACACCGAAACCCGAATCATATTTTTTAATCTCTCTGTAACTCCGGGTCGATTACCAAAACATTTAAGGAATGCTATAATGAATCATATCTACAAAACAGGTTGCACACTCACTCACCCCTTTTACACCTTGTGGAGTAACACAACTCGCACACCAGCATTCCTCATCGAACTTTATCATGAGCAAGTGCTTCCGCCTGTTATCTATGCTTTTCATGTCTGCTTCCGATTCCCGACTCAGTTTGTTCTTTGACCTCCTTCTTTTCCGTTTCTCTTCGCATTCAAAGTTAGCACATGCCTCGTGATGCAGATTAATGATTTCACAAATGTGTGTTCTATCTACTTCCAACCTCTTTTCCTGATTTGTCTTCAGCTGGGAGCTGGTTAGTTCTCTCCCACACCAGGTTGTTGCTGACTATATCGAGCTAACGGAAATTAAGAATTTTGAGCAAACAATTGTTTAGAAATACTTGTACTCTTCTGATGATGGTTGTAGTATTTCTCCAAATTTCAGAACTGTCTTGACGTGCTTATTGAAGATTCTCACTTCGAAATTGACGTGCAGGCAGTTGTTTCGAGTTACATATGTTCGTCAACTGTAAGAATGTGACAATGCGTTATTCCGCGTTCATCGATGACGCCGCTCAGGAATGTGAAAGATACCACCACTTCCAGAGTTTCTCCATGAGATGTGACTCAGCTGGTGTTCTCTGTATTGCATTTAAGGATGTTGCTTCTTCCTTTGATTATGTTGAGGCGCACTGATGCAGAGGATTCTGATGCACTGGTTGTCCTCACCTGCATTTGTTGGTGTCTGTGGGATAGAAGAGCGAGGTCATCTAAGAAGTCTAAATTATTTAGTTGCATGCAAGTTGTCCATTGTATTTCTTGCTTCCTCTCAGATGTCGAGGTTGTAGCGTGGTGTCGAGTTGAGCTTAACTATGAACACCGCTACAAGACTACGTGCCAATAGACCAATAAAATTCCGGTAGGCCAAAAATCAGAAGGCAGATGATAGTAGTAGTTGTAATATATTTGTTGGCAATCTCGTGGTATCGAAAGAATACCGAGATCGTGCCAAAGGAGGTACAGGTGCAATCGGCAAGAAAAGATACGTGCGTAGTCGAAAACCGCGTAGAAGCAATGGAATACAATGGAAGACTAAAATGGCTGTTATTAGCACAGTTAAACAAACGAGCACAGTAAAACAGTCACTGGTACAATTGGTTATAATAATAATTGTTTTCATTGAACCAATCGCGTTCTGTTAACAGAAGTAGGTCACTACAAGGTCTTCATAATCCAGTTGACTACTAGAAGAAAGTGGGTGGGGATTAGTAGGCAACTTTGTCAGCTGTCCTCTATGCACCATTTCGCAGTGTAGTCGGTCTTGTGAATTTCGCATGGTATTGACGATTTTCTCAGCTACTCACACCATAGTACTGAATAAGGTTCCATGTGGTTATCCTATCTATGCTGTCAAAACTCTTCTCATAATCAATGGAGATGTTGTATAGTGAAGAGTTCCATTAGATCTATTGTTCAATGATTATCCATAATATCATGATTTGGTCTGTGTATAATTGGTTTATACGGAGCTAAACCTGTTGATCTCGAAGTTTGCTGTCTACTGAATATTTCATTCACTTCAGAAACACCGTCGAAAACCTCTTCTGGTACGGATAAGAGTGTGATTCCTCTGTAGTTCGCACATTTGCTGAGATCTCCTTTCTTCTGTATATTGATGAGATACCCTTCTTTCCAGTCTGTCAGTGGCACTTGTTCTTCCTCTCAAATCTTCCGGAATAGAAGGTGGAGCATGTTTGCTTTTGATTCTATGTGTGAATTCAGTGATTCAGTTGGTATATTGTCAGGTCCTGCTGCCTTCCCACTCTTCGTTCGTCTGACGGCCAACATGTATTTTTCGATCGTGGGTGAAGTGACATCTGTAGGAATGTCTGTGGGTGCTGCTTCGATGTCCGGTGGATTCAATTGAACTGGCATATTCAAGTGTTCCTCAAAGTGTTCTAGCCATATGTTCCTGTGTTCTTGAATCTCAGTGATTGTCTTCCCTTCTTTGTTCCTGACTGGTCTCTCTGCTTTACTATATTATCCTGCTAGTTTCTTCGTTGTGTCATATGGTTGTTTCATATCTCCTTATCTTGAAGCTTTTTCCATTGTCGTTGCTGGCTCTTCCACGTATTTGTGCTTGTCAGTTGTAATGCTCCTCTCCACATGTTTGTTTGCTTCCGTGTATTCAAATAAGTTTTTAAATGAATCAACCTAATAAGAATGGTGGGATTCAATTGTATCTACCTCATGAAACTATAACATAAGGAAATCTGGTTTTTCCTATTCATGATATTGATTAAAAGAAAGTTAACGGGGATTTGGGAATTATCAGCACTGAATACTTCATGTATTCTTGTTAACCATTCAAATGTATAAACATAATCTGCCAGAGGGTTATTTTACGTCGGTTTTCAGGAGAATCGGACACTACCCAAGCTTTTACACTATGACCTAAACAGTGCAATGAATCCTTTGGAGCAAGAGGTGCCAAATACTCTGGTGGACTATTTTTAACCATATGTTGTAACAAATAATTTCATGTCATATTAAAGAGATAACAAACATATTTTGATAAATAGTATGGACAATCATTCTCTATCTCATGCATTGAAATGAGTTAAATTTAACCGTATGTCATTTGAAATGTTTTTTAGTGGACACAGGTTTGTATGATTCTGTCATAATTGTTTGGTTTAGGACAGTGCCATAATGATTTAGATAAATGTAGGCACCTAAATTTTTCATATCCCTTAAAATAAGTCAGATATATTTTTTCATATAATAAATGTAAATTGAGCATGTGTTCTTCAATAAATATATGAATATATTTCACTTAGTTAGATCCGCATCAGATTCTTTAGCTGTTGGGATGATCCAGAAAAACTTCCGCAAAAGACACAGAAGGATCAGGAAACATCAAGAAGCATTTCATCCAATCAGCGTTCACTTGGAGTTTAGCCAGAAAACATCAAGGATGTGAAACGTCACATGCAGAGGTTCTGATTGACTGGTTGTTATACTATTACTATGTTTAACAGCATTCGAGAATCTCCGAGCAACCCAAGGACATTTAGAATATTATAAAAAACCCTCTGTTTTCTGTATTAGAATGAACCTTGGAGTAAAGTACTTTTCGTATACTTTACGCCTTCTCTCTCTCGTGTTCAGATCGCTGAATAGTTCTAGCTTGGAGGTTACAAGAATAGCTTAGGAACCGAGCATAGCGTTCAAAATCGCAAGACTTATCATTAGCTTCTTACAACCGATTAATAAATTTAAAGTAATGATCTCAAGAAAATCATTCAGATTAGTGGAAAGAATACATGGAAACTAAAATAGATAGTTACATATTTGAATAAATGAATACACGGTAATGATAATTGTGAGTAAACCAGTTCTTTAAACTTTTAAAGAGAAGGTTAAACATAAAACTAACAAAAGAATACATTAATTGATGTACAATAATAACATGTGTATTAGTCAACAGTATCCAAACCATTTCCTAGACAGAAAGTCATCGAAGCACTAAATATTCAATGGAACACATACATTATGATAACTTAGTTTTTTTTTCCTAATATTTTCATTCAAGCCGCTCAGCTACTACATATCAACCTTTAATTGATTGAAATAACAAGTGGAATGTTTAACACCTTGATTCTGATGTTACGAGGAAATAACCTTGAACCATATTTCATAGCATAAAAAGAAAATGTACCAGTAATAAATTAAAAGAAAAATTGATAAGCTTTATACACTTTAGCGATATATGAACGCATCGACTTTTAAATAGATTCAATACCATAATTATTTTTGAACGACCCTCTAATTTTAATTTTGGAAAGATTACAAGTTATAAGTGCTTATAAGAAACTTATGAGCTCATGTTTCTTCCCAAAATTGTTACCTACATTATTCACGTTAAAAATATGTCCATATCGTTCATACTACCTTTAAACTAATTAGTAGTACCATGCAATGCACAAAATGAAAGCAAAAAAGAAACAGGTTCTGACAAGGATTAAAACACTTACCACTGGTGAATTTATTGTAGTTCATATTTAAGTGAACTAAATCTGAATCATTCATTTGATTTGTCAGGCATAAACTATGATCACTTGATTAGTATCATAGCAATAACACCAGAAACAAACAGCATGAATTGGAGGTGATGTGTATTTTAAATTGAATCTTGGAAGTATGCGCTTATATTACCAGAAGGACGATTAAACCATCTCGCTTAGAGGAAACATCAATTATAAAATCCTCTTCTGTGAATACATTCCATCACCTCACAAACAACGTGAGTAGGCCAGCTTTCAGTTAATAATGAGTGGTTGTTTTTGACTCACCCATTAGTGAAATGAGTAACTTTTCTTTACTCTTCTAGTGTTCATAATGTTTGAGAAAGTTATATGGAAACTGAAGTCATTTATATTCATTGAATTTTGATAAAAATCAATTTAACATCTAAAGAAACTGATTATGTTATCGAAGGCAAAATAAAGACAGAACAGTGAAAATTTTCTTTTCGACAATGTCGTTTACTGAAGCTGTACGAACATATTTATAATTAATTAGTAAACTTAAGTTTTCAATATAAATGTTAAGACAGTTCTACTGTATGCGACCGAAACCTGGAAAACCACGAAAGCCATTATCCAGAAGATACAGGTGTTTATTAACAGTTGTCTACGCAAAATACTTCAGATCCGTTGGCCAGATACCATTAGCAACAACCTACTGTGGGAGAGAACAAATCGGATCCCAGTAGAGGAGAAAATTAGGAAGAAGCGCTGGAAGTGGATAGGACACAAATTGAGAAGCACACCAAACTGAGTCACAAGACAAGCCCTCACATGGAATCTTGATGACCAAAGGATGAGAGGAAAACCAAATAACACATTACGCCGGAAAATAAAGATAGACATGGGAAAAATGAACAAGAATTGGATGGAACTAGAAAAGAAGGCCCAGGACAGAGTGGGTTCGAGAAAGCTGGTCGGCGGCACATGCTCCATTAGGAGTAACAGGCGTAAGTAAGTAAGTAAACTTAAGTCTTTAATAAAATAGATGAATACTGCACCACTGAATAGATGAAAGGTGTTTAAAAGTATCAATATGTGCGTAACACACCCTAGTTAAAATGTACTGTAGAAGAAAATAATTAACTTCAAGTGTTAAGAAACTGTTAATAAAGAACAATGTTGGATTATGATTTTCGGAAAATCGAATATTCAATAGATGTTTTCCAATGATTCAACGGTTGATTGAAAAATGTTGATTAGGATAGCACAAATAAGCGGGGAATACTATATTTGCTATGATCTAGATAAAGTTTTACTCTAAAAATAATATTTCTATGAAAATTAATAAATCAATCAACGAAAATCATGAATCAATATTGATAATGCAGCACATTACGTAACTAAACCATCATTGAAAACCTAGAAGCACTGAACAGTTGTTTCATTCAAATATGGGACCCCTTAGCAGTGTGCATCCGCGAGACTACGCAGATAACCTGAGTTTGAGTCTCGCGTGCGGAATCGTGGATATGAATTACTGGGGGTTCCATACTCTAACGAAACGGCAGCCCAGTGCTTCCAGGTTTTTAATGGTAGCTTAGTTAAGATCAGTTCAGCATTTGAACTGTGAGAATACTACAGTCTCCACAAATCCTCCGTACTAATTTTGAATGAAACAAGAACAAGAAGAGCAGCATGGTAAGGCAAAATTTTTATCCTGGCATGGCATTACTCTGAAGTTCACATCAACGGTCCTACTTTGATAAATGAGAACACCAGTGGGGACAGCTAAATGTATTTAAACACAAAATTTCAGAATCTCTTAATAAAATCTGAGAACCATACAGTAAGTACTTCATTTGCAAAATGTCAATCAATTTTCCCTGACTTGATTGTTTTTTTTTGTTTCCATGCCAACCATCTACTGCTTTCGTTCTCTTTCTTTAGATCTTAACCTTCTGCCACCAGGCATTTCACTTTCGATTGATGATACATACTACTTATATCTGTTGACATCAGTAGCACACACCAAACTACCATATATGTAGTGTGTAACTAACAAGACTGATCTTAACAGAGGTTATTGTCACGGCAAATATGAACATTAGTATTTTGTCAAATGTATATATGACATAAATATTTTATTAAGTCAATCTTTTGTATAGTCCGAAAGTTTCTAAGTGAGTCTATGCTAAGTATTTACTCACTGAATATAGTTAAATCACACGCATCAATCTTTCTTTGGTGTACACATGTATTTATGTGTCTGTGCATGTATACACAGTTGGAAGTGATCACAGTTACACGCACATAGATAATCACATGTGTATAGTTTACTTTGAGTTACCTACTTACAATTAATAAACAGACAACTATCGAGAAACAAATCACTGTGACCAACCATATTTCAATGAAAGATTTAAAATAAATTTATAAATTGAATATTCTGTTAAAATGCATCCTAATCAAGGAATAAATTATTATAAGCTTTAATTATTATTCATTTAATTATAAGGATATATATCATTCAAGTTGATCTAAAATCATGGTACTTAAGTTCGGTCCAGACAATCCTCCAATTGTTATTGACAACGGAACAGGATTGTTGAAAGTTGGCTATTCTGGTGAAATGGAACCACGTGCAGTTGTTCCTATGATTCTCGGTCGACCCAAACATATGAAAGTCATTGCTGACAGAAATTTTGATGAATGCTTCGTCGGTGATATAGCCGGTGGTAAAAGAGGTGCATTAACTTTATCTTATCCAATGATGAATGGTATTGTACAAAATTGGGATGATCTAGAAACTATCTGGCAACATGTCTTTACCAATGAACTACGTGTTCTTCCTGAGAATCATCCTATGCTTTTGACTGAAACACCATTGAATCCTAAAGTAAATCGTGAGAAAATGGCGGAAATTATGTTTGAACAATTTCACGCACCAGCAGTTTATATCTCAATTCAAGCTATTCTCTCACTTTATGCTTCAGGTCGTACAACTGGTTTAGTATTGGACTGTGGAGAAGGTGCTACACACTTGGTTCCTGTATTTGATGCGTATGTTATTCCGACAGCTATACACCGAAGAAATTTAGCAGGACGTGAAGTAACCAACTATCTTAAACATTTACTCACTGAAAGAGGTTACAAACTGATTACAACATGTGAACATGAAATAGCTCGTGATATAAAAGAAAACCTTTGTTATGTTGCCATGGATTACGACAAAGAACTACAATTTAGCCAAGAAGATAAAAAGTTGTACGAAATGACATATCGTCTACCTGATGGTCAGTTGTTAAATATTGGTAGTGAAAGGTTCCGTGCACCTGAGTTGATGTTCGATCCTAAGTTAGCTGGTTACGAAATGAATGGTATTCACACTGCCACAAATGAAACTATATTGGCTTGTGGTATGGATGTTAGAAAAAGTTTTTGGTCAAATATTATTCTTACTGGTGGAGGTACAATGTTTCGTGGTTTCCCTGAACGACTACGTAAAGAATTACATCGTCTAGCCCCAAAAGGTGCTACAGTAAAAGTGATGGCATCTCCTGAACGAAAATATTCCGTATGGATTGGTGGTGCTGTTCTAGCTTCTTTAAGTACTTTCAATGAAATGTGGGTAACCAGAGAAGAATATAATGAATTTGGTTTAGAAATTGTACATCAGAAGTGCGTTTAATTACATGGAAATATCATAATATTTATTGAATTCGAGAACTAATGAAAAACAGTACATAAAGGTAGTTACTTTTAGTCATTATTTGTACAATTGTATGATGTTACACTTGTGCATAATAGTTGATTTAAATGAAATGTTTCAAATTTCAACATTTCTATCACAATCACAACCCAGGGAAATATAATTTTACTTTATAAATGCTTATTACTCACAAGTAGTTTAGGTTTGTTTACATATCATATGTCTAATGTAATTTCATGTATTTTACAATATATTTTTCTATATCATGTTTAATTTCAAGTTTTCACTGAAAGTATTTGTTATATCTAGAAGGTTGATTACTTGATAGACCGCGTATAACTGAACACTAGAACGCCAAAACCCTTCCAAGTCGCAAGGAGAAGACAGAAGACTAGTGAAAGGAATATTATTCCAAACAGTGTCTATTATGGTACAAATTGTCAGGTATTTATAGTTTTTAGTAAGAACAAAAATCATCATTACAGTCCCCCAATCGTATGCAGGGGGTTATTAGCCTTGTCCAATCGGGAAGCTACACGTATGAATTCTAGAATATTCTTCCTAAAAGTGATTGTATGGAATATCTTCGGCTACTTCTGAGCCTCTTACAGCTTCCTTGAGTTCACCCGTGGTCTGTCGTCACAGTATTATTCATGGGAAAAATTAGGGTTAGATGATTTCTTTTATTATTTTCCCAGTAAAGGAATGCACTAAATATGAATTAATTAGTTGTATTATCTAGAATCAACTAAAGTAATCTACACATCGTTTCTAACATTTGTCTTACGCTTAGAAACTGATTTGGAAATTGATACTTATAACATTTGAAACTTTGTACTTATATCCTAGTTGACAAAATATTTTTAGGCAAACAATAGTTTTCAATCCAAACAGACCAGTTAAAAATAACCTCATCAAGGAATCGATGTATAGATTTACCATGTTCGAATCAAACAACACAAGATGTATAAGTGAGTAATAAATATAAGCGACTCAAAAAAGAAACAAAATATTTTGACAAGCTGGTGCAGAACGAAACCGATTTATCATAATTTCCGTCTATATGAATTGTTTATTCTGTTAACAGTAACCTGGATACTAAATAGGGTGATTTCTGTATCCTTCACCAGTGAAATAGTTTGGCTTAATGGTCTTTTAGCTGAATTATTCATGGATACAGGTTATAGGTTAAAGTTTTAGAATACTAGACTTTAGCAAGGTAGCTAAACGCCATTTGTTTGAGAAATGTTATTGTCTATAGACTGTTATGCATACCAAGACATAGCAGAACAAAAACAAATTACATTAAATATTCATACCCAAAACATTAAACTGGTGATTTTAACAAATTCACGAATAATCTCTGTTAAAATTCATTTTGTTTACGTAAACTGGCTACAGAATCGTGATCAATTTCACAACACATAATTCTCAACTATGTTTCATTTCCACATAAATTAAATTTCTAGTAAGTGACATAAAGTTTTGTTGACTATGCGATACAATGTTAACAGTCTATTAGTCTGTATTGATGTTTTGTAGTATTCAAGTGACAAAACTTTGTAAAGGTCTGGTAAAGTAATTCGACCTATCCGCGTCTCAATATCATTTCCAAAGAACAGTTAAACAAGCAATCCCTGAAAATTTCGATAATGTAATAAGAAGACTGAGATTATTAGAACTATGTGATGATTTATATTGGCGGGATACATTTCGAACAATCTGATCACACACATTACATACTTGTGAAGAGCATTTATATATAAAAATAAAAGGTCAACTAGACTGGAAATGGGGGTAAGAGGAGATAAGGATAATAATAAGAGTAATAATAATAATAATCTGAACACAATTAGCAACCTAATCACTTTACGGATAATAAGTCAATATTACCAGGGTAAGTTTATGGATGAGAACAAACTGTTTTTGAATACACTAAGGGGGTTTGAGTTTTTTGTATGGCTAAGGCTTCAATAAACCTTAGTATACGCCCCTTTTACACTTTTATACAATACCACAAAAGCTGAGTTTAAATCAATCTTATGCCCTGTTTCTATTATATGTTTAGCAATAGTTCTGATAATCTCTGTCTTCTTATTACATTATAAAAAAAAACGATTGAAATATTTATTTATTTTTAAAAGAAACGAATTAAATTAATTGTACTGTGGTGTGTGCTACTTATGTAGACATAAGTAGTATATGACGTGAGTCGTGGACAGAATGTCTGGCGGCAGAGAGACGAGAAGATCGAACAGTAAAGAATGAAAACAGAATTCAATTTGTATGAAAATGCAAGAACAAAGGAAGTCTGAGTCATTTGAGAAAATTGATAAACATTTTGCAAATTAAGCATTTACTCTATATGATTGTTAAGTTTTACTAACTAGTTCTGTAATTTATGTGTCAAATACATTCAATTGTTCCCTACGGGTGTTCTTATTCTCTACAGTACCAGTAGTGCTTTGTATTAAAACGTAACATTATTTTGTTTCTAATTATTTAACTCATTAGATGAAAATCTTATCCGATGCCTACTGATTCCTAAAAAAATATGAATTTATAATGATTAGTTAATGAAGTAAATAACAGTTATGATCACATTACATAGAAATCAATAAACCATTAGAAATCCATTATGAATTACCATCCTGTAATCGTTACTGTATGAACCAAACTAATCAAGTTTATTTCTGTTAAATTAAAATGAAAAATAAAAGTACATTAGCAAGATGATGTCACTTTTATCCAAAATGTATTTAAAAAATGATTTGAATAGTTGAATTCATGAGTCAATTCAAGCTAGACCATTATAGAAAACCTAGAAGTACTGGACGGCCGTTTCGTCCGAGTATTGGTCTTCCCAGTAGTTGACATCCACGAATCCCCCGCACGGGATTTAAACCTAGAACCTAACAGTCTCGCACGCAAACGCTGAACCTCTAGACCACTAAGCCGGCATTGAACGGTATTAACGTCTAGCTTCAACTAATTCACGAAACGGCGCCACCGTCCACCATTTTCTTCATGCATGCTATAATATCCTCAAAATTCCCTTTCTGATCATTATTTTAATGTTTTATTTCAATTTCTTTAAGTACTCATCATGCTTAAGATCTTTTTTTCGTAAGCAGATTTCTTGTTTGATCGAATTCATCAAAATAAAATTATGTTTACGCAAATATTAACTTATTATTGCCAATAAAACTACTTTTTTTTTCAACACTATTATTGTCACAGACATAATCTTATGATAAATAAATCGCGACCATTTTCAATGTTTTACTTCAATTTTCTATACACTATTCTGTTTGTAAATAAGACTTCCGATGCCTGAACAGAGAAGTTTCATGATGATCAACACACACTGTCCAGATTCCATATTTATAGTCCCATATAAGCTTATTTGGAAGTTTTCATCTCAATATTCGTTTAATGTAATGCTACATATTAAAATGAGACTTTTATAACTAAGATGAGTCCTTAGGGTATTTTTATTAAGAAAATAACTAATCTTTACATGGTGTGTGTGTGTACATGAATTAATCGTTGTTTGAATAAACTCAGGAAAGTTTCTATCCTGTTATACTGAACAGTTTGATAGACATTATTGGACCGCCATTCAAAACAAAAAATCTCAACCAGTTAACCAATGAAATCATTGGGAAATACAGGACCAATATGCAGTACACTTTTCATTAAATATTACTGTATATTTTTGAATTCAATTATTCTATTAGTGTGGTATTGCTAAGTGATTATAATATGATTGTAATACAAGCAATAGCTAAGCAACTCAAAGGTACTATTCATCATGATATATACGAATTCATCACTAAACTATTAGAATGACTGAAAAACAAGTTTTCATCTATATATGATACCTGTTTCTTTAAAAAAGAACGTCACATATCCTGTGATAACGACAAAACAATTACTCGTTCATTTCCCATTTCTATAAAATATCATCATATCATCAGATTAGAATGACAATAGCTGATCGAAAAACATACTCATTGTGCATCAATATAAATCAATCGTTTAATCAATAAATCAGTTATATAGTCAGACAAGGTTAAACTATACTTGAAAGGCTGATAAACAACATTAAAGATGGAATGTTACTGAGTGGGTGAGTGAGTGAGTGAGTGAGTGAGTGAGTGAGAAAAACATAGTTATCATTGTGTTACTACATTCTTGATTATCTTTTTCTTTTTTAAAAAAAATTGTCTTGTTTAAATATTTAAAAAAAAAACATAATAAGTTGAATGTTGTTCATCAGATTCATGTTTCTATGTGACAGATATGATATATGTGAACATATGTATTCTACTCATTTGTAACGTTAGTAACAAGAAACACAATATTTATTACATCGTAAAAAAGGAATTTAACTAATTTAGGCTAATCAATAATATTGTGTTCTATGTGACAAAATTTAATGTTTAAAAGTTTTCATCAATGAAATTCAATTGAATAACATCAATATAGATGAGTAAAAAGGATTCATTAGTTGATTATTATTATTATATCTAGGCGGCCTACTTGAATATCTGAGCTACCTGTTTCATGCCATCTGGATATTTCAACAAGTTATCTGTTTTCTTGTTTGTCTGTTTGTTTTAACACATTATTATGCCTATTAGTCTCATAATCTATTCAGGTGTGTTTGTAAAACGTTTACGACATTTCGCTGTACAAGTAACAAAAGAGCTCAATCAGAGCTATCATGATTACTGGCAATATGCATCGAAAAGGATATACATTTATCAGATGTGGATTCCTCAACCGCTGACATCTAACTGGCGACCACTCAATATTGATCGCAAGGAATTGACCAAGAAATAAGAAACGGGAAACTTGTTGAAATACTTTATGCTGAGAATTCTAATTTGTCCCAAAAATATAATAATGAATAAAGCAAGTAATAATAATAATAATAAATATGTTTACCCCCCCCCCGACCTCATTTTTTTCTGATTGAACGGATAAGATCTTTATTTCAATTGAGATTCAGGTCTTTGATTGTCTTGTTAATTTTACAAATAAAGCCAAATAATATGTCATGGTCAACATGAAACATTCCATCGCATCATACTTCTGTAAAGAAACGTATAATTCTGAACAAATCATTTGTGGAAACTCTCTAACCTTACTATTCTATATTTTTGATTGAGATCATGAAACGACTGATATTAGACCACTATTGAAAACCTGGAAGCACTGGAAGGCCGTTTCGTCCTATTGTGGGACTCCTCAGCAGTGCGCATACACGATCCCGCTCGCCGGATTCGAACCCAGTGCCTTCAGTCTCGCGCGCGAACGCTTAACCTACTAGACCACCGAGCCGGCATCCAATGGTGTTAATGTCTAACCTCAACCAATCCACGAAGTTGCGCCATAATCTTACATTGTACTGAAATTCATGATCTCAATCAAAAACTTGACAATCTCCACAACACCTAAATTGATAATCTTCTAGATTTATTACAATTTATGTTTCGGTCTAGAATCATTATATCGTAAATTATGTTAAGGAAAATAGAATATCTAACAAGTGCATACTGTAAGCGAAAACAACACCACAGATGGAATAATAATAATAACCTATTAATAATTATTCAGTTATATAACAGTGAAGTGAACATTTCTTACAATAGATCAGTCATGAGAGCAACAGAACTATACTATTCCTCGCCATTGTACAAGAAAAAATCAATAGGAAACAGTGAAAATTTAGAAATATTTGTTCAACAAAGATCAAGATCATGTTGACTAAAATTAAGAAAAGTGGTTTACTGCTAAAAAAACAACAACCCATATTCAGAGCACAAGCACTATAAACCAATAAGCTATAATGAATAGGCTTTTGTAACTATCAGTTAAGGGGTAATGGAGATTATTAAGTTTTTTTTATTGAGATCATAAACCGTTTGATGTTAGACCACCATTGAAAACCTGGAAGCACTGGATGGCGTTCGCGCGCGAGACTGAGGAGTGCCACAATAGGACGAAACGGCTGTCCAATGTTCCAGGTTTTCAATGATGGTCTAACATCAATCAGTTCATGATCTCAATCAAAGGCTTCTGTAAACCTACCAACTATTGCACTAAACGACGTAAAATGGAATTTGATGAATAAAAGAACCATTTTTGAAGCTGTTAATAAGCAAAGTTGATCACAGCCCTATTACATCTATTCATTCAAAACAAAACTTAGTGACGCCTAGTAAATAATATACTCTGACTTAAATCTAATCAATTTTATGGACTATTAATTTGGATTTATAATTGTAGAACCTGATAAGAAATTATTAAAAAGAATATTCTTCGTTTATATAATTGTGCTTAGTAAAAGACGTCATACAAATTTTAGGATACTGTGGGTTGGAGAATGCTGGTCGGCGGCCTATGCTCCATTAGGAGTAACAGGCGTAAGTAAGTAAGTTAACACTAATTATCACTTTATAATCTGTTACCATGGCAACAACAGTAAACTATTTTATTCATGAGAATTCATTCTAAATTGAAATATATGACAAATACACATTTTCTATTCAATAATATATTGTAGAAAAACACCTAAAATAAACTGAAAATCTTTACAAAATCCAGGTTAAATCATTCTTTGACAATTTGTTTTATAAAATATTTATTATTAGTTGATTGACTGAGGTTTAACAAACAAAAATAATTTTTTTTACTCTTATTTCTTCTTCACTTCAATTACGCTGTAAATGATTTTGTCAATTTACCAATGATTTTATCTTTTGATGATCATAAGTAAATGGTTAATTAAATGATTAATTGAATATTATATATAATACACAGTTCATGCTAAACCGGATGAAAGACGAAGTACATGCCCAACTTCGACATCAACAAGCTGGATTCCGTAAGGATCGATCATGCACAGACCAAATTGCTACAGTACGGATCATCGTCGAACAATCAATTGAGTGGAATTCGTCACTCTACATCAACTTCATTGATTATGAGAAGGCATTTAATAGTGTAGATAGGAGAACCTTATGGAAAATTCTTCGACACTATAGAATTCCTGAGAAGATTGTCAACATTATCCGGAACTCATACGACGGACTACAGTGCAAGGTCATTCATGGTGGACAACTGACATATGCGTTCTAGGTAAGGACCGGAGTCAGACAAGGCTGTCTACTCTCTCCATTCCTCTTTCTTCTGGCGCTCGACTGGATTATGAAGACCTCAACATCTGAGGGAAAACACGGCATACAATGGACAGCTCAGAACAAATTAGACGATTTGGACTTCGCAGATCACATAGCCCTCCTATCGCATACACACGAACAAATGCAGATAAAGACAACCAGCATAGCAGCAGTCTCTGCATCAGTAGGCTTCAACATACACAAGGGGAAAATCAAGGTCCCCAAATACAACACAGAGAACAGCAATCCAATCACTCTTGATGGCGAAACTCTGGAAGGTGTGGAATCCTTCACATACCTGGGAAGCATCATCGATAAACAAGGAGGTTCAGATGCAGACGTAAACGCGATGATTGGTAAAACAAGGGTCGCATTCCTTCAATTAAAGAACATATGGAACTCAAAACAACTTTCAACCAATATCAAAGTCAGAATCTTTAATACCAACGTCAAGGCAGTTCTACTGTACGGAGCTGAAACGTAGGGAACTACAACAACCACCATCAAGAAGGTACAGATGTTTATAAATAGCTGTCTACGCAAGATACTCAACATCCATTGGCCGGATACCATCAGCAACAGCCTTCTGTGGCAGAGAACAAACCAACTTCCAACTGAAAAGGAAATTAGGAAAAGGTGCTGAAAATGGATAAGACATACATTACGCAAATCATCAAACTACATCACGAGAATAGCCCTAACATTGAATCCTGAAGGAAAGCGGAGAAGGGGAAGGCGAAAGAACACATTACAACGAGAAATAGAATCAAATATGAAAAGAATGAATAAGAACTGGAAAGAGCTGGGAAGTTTTTCCCAGGACAGGTTTGGATGGAGAATGCTGGTGAGCGACTTATGCTCCTTCACGAGGAGTAACAGGCTTGTACACAGTTAATAATTTTAGATTTAATAGGTGAATATTTTATTCAGAACAAAAACATATTTCAACTTATATTCATTCTTTTACTGGATAAGTAATAATAAAATGTTGTGAATAATAATTAAAAGACAAAAGAGTCAATGAGAAACTGTAGTGGCTGTGCTTCTTGGACCAATCACCCTCATAACCGTCATCGTGTAATGCCTCAACGGTATTTGAAATCAGAAGGCAGAGAATCAGCTACTACAGTTTTATTAGGAGGTAACTCAAATCACAAAGCAGAGAGGCGAAGAGTCAGTAGACCGAGAATGTGTAGTGTTAAATATATATGTATATGTATAGAAAAATGAATGGATTATTGAATCGATTAAGCGGCTAATAATAAGGTTAGCGGGATGGGCAGTCAACAATGTTCAAGTATACTTATTCATACAAGCATAATAATAATAGAGGTAATATAAGTTGTGAAAGTACAGATGACTTTGTCCGTTTAATAAGTAAACAAAACGACTTAACCGAATTAGATGATAGCAAAGTCAATTGAACATGAGTTGCTATAATACAATTGTACTATAGTACCTTATTATTATTAAATAAAACACCAAGGAACATTACAATTTATCAGATTCAATATAAGAACAGGAAAAACTTGCTCAGATGAGGATGGTTCGTTATTTCAAAAACGTTTCGTCCTTAACCAAAACGTACACTTATCTATACTTATGATTTTTACAGAAAATAATATTATATATCATAAAATATGTTGTTTGTATAAAACGAGAAAATCTTCTTTATGTATAGCCATTATATTTACGAGTTTATAGAATGTATTCAAAAAACCCTGTGATTAAATTGTGAATGAATATTTTATGAAGCTATTCAGTTTTAATTATTACATAATGTACATTTAAAATACTTTTTATTTCTTGAAAAGATATTTGTCCAACTATGTTGCCAGGTCAATAATTATTAATGAATAAGTTAACTATATTATTTAAGTTTACAAAGGTGATATATATATATATATATATATATATATATATATATATTAGATTGTGGTTGGAGGTACTCGGCAGGAAACCCTGGACCCGGATTTCGTGCTACTTGACACTCGTCAGTAATCTTTGAGGGAACTGGTGCTCCCTGACGGATTCGATCCCGTGTCACCCAGCTTCACAGTCAAAGACGTTACCACTGAGCTATCCGGGCCTCGACTGACCTTCTGTAGGACTGAGATGTAATCACATGATCGATAGCATTTGATCTGCACTAATAATAAGGACTAGACACGCATGACATTGGTCACCACCCAGTGATTAACCATTTGTGATCAGATATATATGTATATATATAATGGTTTATAAACAAAATACGCAATTTAATTCTTCAGCATAATAGAAAAACTATCAAGCTAGAAGATCATGTCAATATCAGGTGTCATGATAAATGATTTTCATCATTATAAATCCACTTTAAGTATGTTAACTCCTCTTGAAGTCTCGACGGGGGCTACTGCCGGTCCCAAGCCCGGATAAAGGAGGAGGGTTGGGCATGGGATTAGCAAACCCATCCCGTAGAAAACTAACTCACTAAAAAATCGCTAACCAGAAAAAACAAACTTTAACTATCTTAAATCATAAAATACTATTATGGTAACATCAATGTATTCCATTCTAATTAGCCTGATTAAATTGATTACCATTATCAGATTGATTTTCTTACGTTCATAAAATTACCATTTTCATAACCCATTAAATGATGTAATTTTAATTATTTCAATTCTTTAAATTTGCAAACGACTGAGATATTTTGCTTTAATTTGATTACATTAGGCACCATACTGCTTTATGTATTTCTTATAAATATATATATATAGAAGATGTAAGCTAATTAGGAACAATTTTAATATTCATCATTTCCTTAGCTCATATTACTTAGCAACTACATTGAAATAACTTTCTACTTTCTTAATGTAGCTTCAAAGTAGAATGATATTTCGATGAAGCTTACATCTCTTTTAAAATATCTAACTTATCTCTAAGACAATCTAAATGTGGGTAAAACGAGAAAGAAAAAGATTTTCGAAAAAAAAACAGTATCAAGATATTGATTTATACCGAGATTGTTTTATTGTTTAACATTTAAAATGATTATTTTTACTTTGATTCAAGGGAATAGTCTTCGTTAGTACATGAGATACTTGTATAAATAACTTTAAAATTAATGTGGGCATATTTGGATTAACTAACTAGATAAAAAAAGAATAAAATAACTACTCAATAAAAATCATTTGTTGTAAAGGTGCTTACAAGATTAGATCAACTATATGAGTGCCCCTAAATGCCGTGGTACGGCCGAGAGTGGGAAGAGTCCACTCTCCCTCTCCAAATGCTCTCACATGACCACGCGTATATAACCTCTGACAAGGAAGTCCTACTCATTGCTTTCGCTTGGCGGGGGTGTTGTTTACGAAATTGACAGGACGAAAAGCCAACGTCCGGCACCGGCTTTAACCGGATCCCAAACCAATGGTGCACATGGGCTGGCTCCAGTATCCTGACAGAATAAATGGCGTATGAACCAATCGTTGATCACCGGCTACCATGGGACTGCATTTCCTCAAGATGCTCCACTGTCTTTTGGATCAGATCTTCAGGTCGAAGGCTCGGGGTATGGCCTCCTAAGAAAACCATCTGCTTCGGTTTGGGCACCAGGGCAGTATCACAGCCCGTCTTGTTATAATGATGGTTTTCTTAAACGTTCCTCAATCAATCGCTAGTGTAAATGTACCATTTGGAATCGGAATTTATAATTATCTAGCCAAAATACAATATTTTCTCTAGATTGATAATGTAAACTTAACCAATGATATGCCTAGATTCACCCGATCAACCTTGTGTAGTGACAAAATAATCTAACGAGAAATGGTCCGCGAAATGCACGCTTTCTACTTCTCAATCTCAGTCCCATAGATGAGAACCGCGACAGGAGAAAATCTATTATTATGTTTTAAGTACACATAAATTGCCAAACTTTGCATCGTAAACAAGAAATCAGGGTTTGTACAAGAAAAAGCTAGACGTGTCAGAGAACAAAGCAAGTGGGGAGTAATCACTTAGTGTATAGGCCCTGTTAACTTACTCTAGCATAATCGAATGATAGTGATGTTAGTGAACTATATATCCTATTTGCTTCGTTTATATTCCGTTGACGTACCTCGTTAATAAAAACGTGGATATAAGAAGTTAATTACGAAAGTATTTGAAGAAAATATAGTTCTGAAATCCATTACTGTAGATGAATGATATGTGACTAAAAGAAATACGTGTGAACTGAAAGGGCAGAAGTAGTCAACTTAGTAAGTGATATATGACTCAGTCTTTATAAGTATGAAAGGATACAAGTATACAAATAGGTAAGTACTAGATACACATATTCAATATAATATGTCCAAGGGTATACATGGGTAAGTGGTAGGGTAAAATGCATATCTGATACGACAAATAGAAAGAACGAGTCATGTAGCCGTATGATAACAAGAGATAATCAAGAAATGATAGGTTGCGTATTGATGGTCAATGATGGGTCCAAAGTAAGCTTACAAAATGAAAACGATGTGGAGATATAATAGCTCAGTTATTTGTTATGATCCAATAACAATACGTAATGATAATTAATGAAATTATACTGAAATTTACCGGTTCTTCGTTTTATTACAACACGTATGAGTTCTGATGATCATTTAGAGGTTCTTATTTTGTTAAACAAAAGAGTATTCATCTCAATAACAATTTTTTAAAAGTTCTACGATTACATATTCGAATCAATGATCCAGGTAAATGGTCAGATTTGAGGAAAATTTCTTTTTAAAAATAAAGGGATATAGATTTAAGGTCATGAATAAACCAAAACTGTCTGACAGTTTTCGACAAGAATTTACAAACACGATAAACCTCTGAAAACGTTTGATTCATACAGGCTGTAAAATTTGTATGAACTAAATAGACAACAAATAAAGCTGAAAGCCCTGGGTTCGAATCCCGCGAGCGGGATCGTGGATACGCACTGCTGTGGAGTCCCTTACTAGGACGAAACGGCCGTCCAGTGCTTCCAGGTTTCCAACGGTGCTTTAACATCAGTCGATTTATGATCTCAATCGAAAACAAATAAAGCTATTGACAATCTATTACTGTTATTGTTATTCTCATCACTATGTATTATTACTAATAATCTGGTAAACACATAACGGATCGAGCTAGCTCTGGCCTCATTTATTTGCCTCTTATTGAATTTGCGTTAACGCAATCTCCAAACAAACATTTGATCTAAAATGTGATTACACTATCATTTCTATCTCCCAATTTCAATTGATCTCATGTTATTAAATTAACAACTTCAATTAATGTATAAACTTATCCGACTTTACAATATATATATATATATATATATTATTTCTACAACGACAAGTTTATTTTACTAAAAGACATAATTTCATACGTTGTAGTTTCAACAGATATATTTACTTAAATATCAGAAGGGACTCTGTGGATATTATAGTAATTTCAATGATTCAGATCATGAGTCAGTTGAAGTTAGACTACCATGGAAAAACTGGAAGCACTAGACGGCCTTCTCGTCCTATTGTGGAACTCTTCAGCAGTGAGCATCCACTATCCCGCCCCCCCCCACGAGATTCAAACACAAAACCTATTTACTTAAAGCTTTTCTACACTTTTAGCTGATTAATTTAGACTTCTGAGTGTGAAACTTAATATGGATTTAGATAAAGAATATCAGGACTCAGTAGTTTAGTGGATAATGCGACGGCATGTGAAGCGAACAGTACTGAATTAGAGTCCCAGCATACACATCAATTCTGAGATGCAAGTACATCTAGCTGATCAGTTCCAAATAGGACGAAACGCGCATCCAGGATTCCACTGCTAGCCACTATCCATCTTTGCTAAGAATATTCTTCGTTCATATATTTTGTGACTTGTTATTGGCTTAATCAGTATTCATCAACAAATTCTCATTCCGTTTATAAACTTCGCTAAATTCTAATAATCTTTACTTTACTATTCTGATACTTGTTTATACTAACAATTGATCAGCTTAATTTCTATTAAAACATGTTAATTTCTGTTTGCCATTTAGATCTGCTATTATAGCAGGTCATAAACAGGAGATGTAGAGCTAAACAAATAAGTTCAATTCATTTTATTTGAATAAAACCTATCTCCAATTTATCAGTAACTGATACTGTATTTACTTTTCATCACTCTTTAAGTAAGACGGAGGTTTTTAACAGTATCACCGTGCTGCTGATTGTATATTTTCATAATTGATATAGGTTACTTATGAGTAGAGTAATTGTAACATAGAATTTTACAAAATTCACGATGATCGTTTACTCTACACTCACCATCAAGAACACACTTTCACCTAAGTTAACCAATAAATTAGGATGAAGGAAGTTCATTAACAACCACGTTTTCTATAATATATCAGTAGTACACTAAACAGCTTAGTTATAAAGTCTTTAAGCGAAGCACTAAAAGACTAGTACTATAATCTTAAGATATTCAAGATCCACCTGGTGACCAGGTCTAAAATGGTAAGCTTACATCCCTTTTGGCATGCAAATCTCTCTCATTCCAAGCGAGAAATCATTCTGACAGCATCGGTAGCCTTTAGGTAACTGTGATATCTAAGAAAACTGGAAGAGTAGTTAATGAACAAATTTAGACATATATTTGTTTGGAACAACACATATAAGCGAACAATTGTTTTCAATTAGATCATCATCAGGCTTTACTCTAATGCACAGTAATATTTATACGAAAATGTTAAACCAATCAAGACAATTTGGGTCAGTAATCACATTGAAATAGAATAAGTCATCACACATAATACATAAAAGTACAAATTGATAGTAGTAGGAAGATAGGTGTACTGATAGTAGGTAAGAATAAGAAAATATGATCACAAAAGTCTCATCAATAGTTAAACATTGGAAATAGTAGGTCAAACATGGCTAAATGGAGTAGTCATCACAAAACAATAAATTCATTATGTAATAAGAAGTGTGTAAATAATTAGATAGTGAAAAATGCAAAACTGAAAGAGGCGGATAATTCCAAACAAATAATGGATGTGTAAATAAGGTTAATGATAGAATAATAATAACAATAATAATAATAATAATAAAGAAAGAAAAAATAAAGAAAATAAAAATAAAGAAATAAAAATTAATCGTTAGTTGAGTTATAACTGGCCATGGAAGGGATAGGGCAGTTACAAATTTCTTCTGTACACATAAATTGGGGTTATATGTACGAATTCTTATGGCTTCCGCTATATGTAGGAGGCCTGGAACGAACTGAATTGGGAAATGATTGAATTATACGATAGATCACTCGAAATCATTTCGATTTATCTACAACATGACCACTATCAATAAGATGTGCCAGGATTGAACTGCGTACTGTTTTTATCTGGCCGTTTATAAACCAAGTTGGTAGATGTTCACTCATTCGTTGGTTAAGTTGCCTGGTTGTACGCCCGATATAGCTATCTCCACAGGAGGAGCTGAATTTGTAGATGCACATTGAGGAGGCCAACTCAGGTAACTTATCCTTCGTTTGAGTAGACATCACTGGTCGAAAAGAGAAAGTCAACGCAAGATTGGCTGCGTAAAATGGTCTGCTGATTACTTTCGTTAACCTATATTTCAGAGTATCACTAGCCACATCCCCGTTGAATTGTAGTTTCATGTATAAAGTTTTCTTATGAACAGTCGAAATCTCCGACTTCTTGTTTGTTCATCAAAATCGACTTGATATCTATTCATTACAAAAGAACAATCCTCGTTAACCTTTTAACCTCTTAACTTGTTGGCAAAATATTTGATAGCATAATTACTACTATATTTTAGGGTTTTTATTTTTTGTTGCTAATATAACGAAATAATTTGGATCAGTATAAGTAAATGAGTAGACTTCGAGAACCGATATAGATACTTCGAACAAATTTATTTTGTGTTTTAGAGAGATTAGCTATGGAATCAATGATGTACATGTTTTGCCAACTTAAAACTCAAATTAACATCTCCACTGTGATGAGTGTAGTATATCCTGGATTTTATCACTAACCGTTACAAAAGTATTATAATGGTATACTACGTTAGTTTAACAATAAAATGATTTTTACCAAATATCCACTACGTTTCATAGTAACTATCCGTGTACATCACAGATTTATATCGAAATATCATGTAAGAGAATATGGAAATTTCGTAAATTTTGCAGAACCATTTTGTCTCTTATAGACATAAAGGTTTGTCAAAATAATTCATAACATGATCCACTATTTTGATCAATCAGTCAGTAAGTGTTATTGTTGTCATAAAAGGCTACAGTAAATGTTTGGCGAACTCTTTAAGTACACGTTATATTTCAAAACATATGTAATTTTTGATATATTCTTCAGGTTTATCTAGCTGGTGAGCCTTAGATAGGACGAAAGTCGCATCCCCCATTCCACTATTAGCCAAAATCCAATTATTTCATAAAAAATTCGTTACGACTCAATTCAGTAATTTTACAAGCTGATAAGATACATCGAAATATTTATGTACCTATCAGCCAATCCATTTTATATGATATGTAATTTAGCTATTTAAAGATTGTGCTGATGATATCACCTAGAAAGACAATGAATGTTACACACTCAACTAAGAGGAATGAAGTCTATCAAAAACATTATAATTGTTTTATATAATTCCTCTGTATCTAGTTTCTATTCAATGTAATTGTTCGGATGATCCAGAAAATTTCTCGCAAAAGACACGCAAGGATCAGGAAACATTAAGAAGCATTTTATCGAATCAGCGTTCACTTGAAGTTCTAGTTAGAAACATCAAGGATGTGAAACGTCACATGTAGAGGTTATAATTGGCTGATTGTTATACTATTACCATGTTTAGTAGCATTCGAGAATCTTCGAGCAACCCAAGGATATTTGGAATATTATAAAAACCCAGTGTTTTCTGTATTAAAATGAAACTTGGGGTAGAGTACTTTTCTCATACTTTGCGCTTTCTCTCTCATGTTCAGGTCGCTGTATAGTTCTAGGTTAGGTGTTACCAGAATAGCTTAGGAACCGAATATACCGTTCAAATTGCAAGAATTATCAGTAATGCAACAATCGGTCTATTTAGAAGTTTTCTGAGAATCCTTGTCTTTCAATATTTACTTTTGGCAACGCTTATATTATTCTAATATACAACTAAATTATCCAGATGATTTACCTAAGTATGTAACTTTGAAGTTTTGTACAATTTAGTTACATAAAACAGTTTTTATTTCAATACAGTATTGGTAACTTTTGACAATCCTAACGCTTAAATGGTCATCTATCAAAGATATACAATATTATCTTACTTATTTTTAGTAAGGATTTTTGGTAAGGATGGCAAATTAATTGATGAAGTAGTGAAGCTTCATCAGTTGAGATGGATGGGACATGTGTTACGTATGCCCGACCACCGACTGCCTCGGCGTGTGATTTTTTATGGTGTAGGAGTAAGTAGGAAGAAAGCTAGGGGCGGCCAGACCAAAACATGACACAAATCCATGAAGTCACTGACAAGTGGACTGAGTCATGTTGGTAGGTGTAGACTACCTGGTTGGGGTCCGCGAGATGATTGCGACCGATGGTTAGAGACCTTGAATGACGTGGCTCAAAATCGTTGGCAGTGGTGAAGGTGCATCCACTCTTTGTGTTCTCTCAAACTATAATCTTCTGAATTCTTCATGTCCTTTATTTTCTTTCCAAATTTATTTGACTGGAATATACTCCTTAAATAACATCATCAAACCGTAATGTTCCCTATCACTACTTATACTTTCAATACCTCACCCACTGCGGGATTTGAATCGATAACTGAATCTCTGTGTTAATGTGTTATGACAGCTCGGACTGATGTACGTACGTACTGAGTTCCACGTTGTTACTGACTGACTGACTAACTATTTTGAGTAGTTATTTCATGTATTGCCTTTTTCTGAAAGCGGTAAGCTAATCTCACTTTGTTATGTCTGAAACTTGATCAATGTATTAGGATTATCAAATCTATTTAACAGACTTCTATGAGTTTTTAACGAACTGATTATCGAATGTCATATTTTATGAATTAAATTTGTGTTGATCAACACATACAGTTGTCTTTTTGTGTGTTTTTCTTAATCATTCAGCCTAATAATGCTAACGTGTTGTCCAATAAACAGTCTATTGCTGAACTCATACTACTTAGTTTGATGTCGATTGAGGTATGCTCAACGTGTCATTATTAGTATATTTGATTTCAATCACTGAGTAAATGAACAAGGAATTCTCATATTACATCTTCTGGTTAACACCGTAAATATCACTGGAATATAACTAATGTAAAATATACACATAAATCGACTTTAAATTGAGCTGATCTATCGATTTTTGATACCTTAATTGAATGTCATGTGAATCCCATGATTACAAAATGAATAACAAATACACGCATAACAATTTGATAAAAGTTTTACACAAATTGAATTCAATATTTCCGCAATAAATTTCCATCCAGTTATATATAACGATTTAGTAATTATTTCTCAAATGCAAATCATAATCTGATATATAAAAAGGTATGTAACATCAGCTGATACCTACTACTGATACTACTAGAAACACAAGTTTGTTACACACCTATATGTACTTTTTTGTATGCATTGATTGCATAATACTGGAAACGCATGAGATCATTCTAATCAGGAAAAATCTTCACAATAAACTTAATCTTAAATTCTACAGGGAAGCAACTATTTTTCAAAGAAAAGTTTTTTTCTTTTTTGTAATGAATTCACTTCATGAAAGGAAATATGCGTCGATTAAACAATATTTTCTACTGTAAAACATTACGATAATTCATTTGTGCCTAATCAAGTCAGCTAACTTACCACAAAAAGCCTATACAAGCTGATTTTGTATTGACTTCAGGTCATTTGAATTGTCACCAAAATGTATCCTTCTTTATCCTTTGAGTTATGTTTGTTTATTGTTAGCATTTATCAAAATAGAATTTATGCTATTGTTCTGGCGGGGCGGCGCTAGCTGTAGCGGGTGCCGTCGAGGAAGAGGAGCAATGGGACGTGCGGCTACTGAGCGGACATCGGATGTAGATGGCTCAGCGAGCCAGTGGAGCACGGGTGTCAAACGTCCCAGGTGCCGGGTGGATGGCGGACGTTGGTGCTCCGGCAGGTCGACGGAGCTATGGAGGTCAGCGCCCAGCAGACTCGGCATTTTGACGGAGGGAGTAGTACAGACTGCAGAAAAGAAGAATGTTGCACGGAGAGCATGAACCACCGCAAGGACGACTGCCTTAACGGGGGACGAGTGTGGTGGAAGAAGATCAAGAAAGGAAGAACGGGAATACAATGGAATTTGTATGAAAACTCATGAACAATGAAATGTCAGACAATCGATTGATGTTTACAACAGGAAAAGTCCAATTTGATATTATGGATTGTTATTTTGCAAATTAATAATTTACTGTATGCTGGTTAGATTTTAGTAACCAGTTCTGTAATTGGTTGTTAAATACTTTCGATTGTCCCCGCTGGTGTTTTGTTCACTACACTATACAGTTAAATCTCGAATGCTAGTAAACTATATCTTAATCGTCATGTGTTACTCTGACGAGGCAATAAAACAACTATTATAACCTCATCAGTTGTGCCAACTTATTCTCTTTATACAGATTCATTTAAACTAGTAATTGTGCTTAGTTATCTAAATAGTTCTGTTCATTTATAAGTTTTCATTTTTGATTAGTCTATAGATGAAAGTACACTGAGGATTACAATCACCTTTAGTCTGAAATAATTTTAACCATTAAATAGTAGGTTTTAGTTATCCTTTAAATATTTCACAAACAAAAGACTTACAAATGAATAATACAGAACAAATATATACTACTAACAAACCAAAGGGTGGATGGATGAATACTAAAGAATGAACGAAATAGTAACAACAATCCACAAACTTTCGTTGGAACTTATGGGGAAATTAAAAAAATACTGTTAGTAAGAAACCTTGTTTTATTCAAATTAATCCTAAAGTAGATAACACTTCAACGATCAATGACAGAGCAAATACTGAACCAGTCAGATGCTCTTCTACAGGTAAATCGACCCTTTCTTCGGAAAAACAACTATATTACTTATATGACCGTAAGCTATAAGCAGAGGTTGTAATTAGCAGAATAAAGGGGAATTCAAATAGAAAAAATCTTCAGTAGTTTCATTCAGATCATGAACCGATCAATGTAAGACCACCATTGAAAACCTGGAAGCAACTACAACCCATCGCTGATAAACTTCACTAATGTTAGATCAATTTAAAATGGTTTTTTGATCATCTCGTTGAAGATATTTTGAGCTAAATTCTTATCAATCTTAGTTGGGATGTGTGAAGTCTATGAGGATTGTCGTAATCTAGCAATTATCAAAGTTTTTATCGAATGAGTGGAATGAATGTAGTAGCAGTAGAATACAGGGGGTTTCATGCAACTAGCGTGTGATCTGCTCAGTCTCTGTGTCCAGATAGACACTGACTTGTGCTGCCGGTATGAATTTTAAGTATCTTTAAATAGACACTGAGACAAGACACTATCTATTACAATGTGAATTAAAATTCAAACCTATTTAACAATTAGGTGTGTATCTGGACTCAGTAAATAAATAAACTTTCTGGTTCTCACTATTCATTATATTCTACCCAATCCATTTTACTTGTTTTGTTTTCAGACATTTGTCCTATACTTCGAAACTTTTAAAGGTTATTAGATATAGTATGAAGCTTATTCTTCTTCATTTTACCACAGCTTTAATTAGCAAGCAAAGAGAACATAATATCTGAAGATATTTGCTTATTTATTTATTTTAACACACAGATATTGGTACAAGGAAGCACCAAATATATATGCGCCACACAAATCTCATTTGATTTGTGTGAGGGCTGTGATACTGCCCGCATGCCCAAACCGAAGCAGGTGGTTTCCTTAAGGGGCTACTCCCGGAGACTTCGACCTAAAGGTCTGATCCACAAGGCAGTGGAGCATCGTAAGAAGATGCAGTCCCATGGTAGCCGGTGACCAACAATTGGTTCATACGCCACTTGTTCTCGCAGGATACTGGAGCCAGCCCATGTGCACCATTGGTTTGGGATCCGGTTAAAGCCGGTGCCGGACATCCGCTTTTCGTCCTCTCATTTTCGTAAACAACACCCGTGGTTTGAGAAGGCAGTGAGTAGGACTTCCTTGTCAGAGGCTACATACGCGTGGTCATGTGGAAGCATTTGGAGAGGGAGATGGGATTCTCCCCACTCTCTGCCATACCAGGGAATTTTGGGGCAACCAACCCGAGTTCGAGTCCCGGCGAGGCCTCGTGCTGTGGACACTCTTGAAAATATCTGATGATGTCAATATTGAGTTTAAAGCGAAGTTATTTACACTTCTTTCCTTGCCTTGGTAACAGGATCTGTTTCTTTTTTTTCTCTTATCTGATTACCTATTGTAAATATTTCAAGTTTATGGTTTTATTTCAATTCACTGAGCTTAATTCATGATATATGTTATTCCTAATCAATACTAAACATTATTCTTTAACTTGTTTGCTTAGCTTAGCATTTCACTTTATTTCACAGCTAATTAACTCATTATAGAACTGGAATAATTTTTTTCAAATATAATTAATTTCATTTTCCAAAGGATTAACACATGTCATCCATATATCTGATGATGAGGAATTTGATGATTACTTCTGGTTGGTATTTGTTCCAATTCTTCTTTTCATTTACCCTAATTATCTCACTAAATAAGGAACTGGTTTCTTGATACTTTAGAATAGTTCATTATTTTATATGAATTACCTAAGAGAATATGATTCACATGATCATTCATTCTAGTTCCATATATACTTGATCAAGTGTTATTCAGCTGATCACTGTTTAAACTCTTATAAGGAACCTTTTAAGTTGTGGATATTTTTATTTGTACACTGAATTTTTAGAGTTTATGTCATCTGTATTCATGTGATTTAAACAAAATACATGTAATCAGTTTAATTTGATTGACAAAATTGTAGAACTTTATCTTTTAGTGATCATGTGAATTTTCTACCATCTATCATAGAAACAGTTGAATTTGATGTGTTTTGATAATAGTACTCATTTTTTTTCTTGATGACGATATAAACATTTTGGTGCCTTACGTCAGTTCATCTGTTCAATTTGTACAATATATCTATGTTTTATCTCTTTTTACTGTAGCAGTAAATAAATCCCAAAAATAAATAGCTCTGTAAGTTTTCGACATTGGATGCTGACCACATTAGTTTCAATGGACTCATTTAGCTGAAGGCGCTCGGTCATGCATCCGCATCAGATCACGTGTAGGAACGCCGTGCTCAACATCTACTGCAATCGCTAGCCAGATTTGTTCAGACGATCCTCGATATATTGATAGCCTATCAAATATATCTTCGAACCTCCTTGATTCTGTCTTTTGATTTCACTTGGTGGGTACGCTTCATATTAGAAGGTGTTACTGGTTAAAGCATTGTCTAACTCCGAATACCTGTAGCATCTTCATTACTATTTAGATATTTAAAGAGAAGATGGTGCAGTTTACGTACAATTACTTATTATGAATGATGATAGATATGCTGTTGGATATGAGAGCCGTATCAAATCATTCAAGAAAATATGAGCGTTAACACTTAGGTTATTCAAATATGGATCATTGACATTTTTATATCAGTCATTGTTGTGAATAAAAGAAGTAATGGTATTTGTTCACATTTACAACATCTCATACACCAGTAAAATCTTCTCAATGATTAGATAACAATAGACTGAGTCTTATTTAATTAATTGGATGATCCAAATAATTTTTGGGTACTTTATTAGCTTTAAATATTTTAGCTACTCCATTTATAGGTAAAAGTGAACGAACCAAGGTCTTGAAAGCAAGGATCAATTAGCTTAAAAACATTTAACATATTTGAGCATAAATTATATTTATATATATATATATATATATATATATATATATATATATATATATATATATATATATATAACCTATATACTCTATCGATTAAGGCAGCCTGCTTGAATATCTGGGCTACCTGTTTCTGCCATCTGGATATTTCAATAAGTTATCTGTTTTCTTGTTTGTCTGTTTGTTTTAACACATTATTATGCCTATTAGTCTCATAATCTATTCAGGTGTGTTTGTAAAACGTTTACGACATTTCGCTGTACAAGTTACAAAAGAGCTCAATCAGAGATATCATGATTACTGGCAATATGCATCGAAAACGATATACATTTATCAGATGTGGATTCCTGAACCGCTGACATCTAACTGGCGACCACTCAATATTGATCGCAAGGAATTGATCAAGAAATAAGAAACGGGAAACTTGTTGAAATACTTTATGCTGAAAATTCTATATTGTACCAAAGCACATAATATTGAATAAAGCCACTAATAATGATAATAATAATAATGACATTTAATGTTTACACCTTAGAGATATTCATCGTTCACACTAGAAAACCTTGTTTACTTTACAAAGTACATTTGTAACAATACTCCTCTATTTGCAATGCCAAAAATTAGTTATTCAAACCACGTCGAAAATTAACTTTTATCTAAAAAATGAATGGTACCTTTTCTTGTAGTAGGATGTTATGAGATTAACGATTGACTTCAATGTACCTAACTGAATTGTTTAACATTTGAAGATATAGCTATCAGTTCCAGTGGTCTATTTACTAACATGAAACTGATGAAATTTAGCTCTGTTGATTGAAATTTTTTATATTTCTGTTTACACGTTTCAGATGTTGATGGTATTAACTGAGCCATTTATCAAGCCCAGTTTGTATCGAACCTAGCAGTAACTATGACTTAAGATAATTAGCCTGTCCTAACTGGCTCCGTAAAAAAGGATCATTTGATTAAATATTTTTCACTTCCACTTATAAGTATGTTTAAGATAAGTAACTGGTTTCTCTCATCTTTTCTCACAAATACATCTGAATGTATACATACCAGCTAAACTACGATTTCTTCACATCTTCGCACCGGATGACTCATAAAAACATGACAACGAATCCCAATTTTTTCAATTTTAGCATGATTTCATTATCTCTTTATCTAATAGTCACCAATATACCATCTATTTATGTTTGATAACTTTAATGTTTGATTATATTCCGTTGAAAAACTTGAACCAGACTGTTAAGAAAAACGTTGCATTTATTTTAAATTAAGCTGATGAGATTTTTGCAAACTTATTCTTCAAAAGAATTCAAAGAATTTCATACTTCCACCTTCTGATTTAATTGGTACCTTCATTCGAACACTAATCATCACACTACCAATCTGTGTGTTTACTTATTATACTTGGTTATGTAATTCATTTAGTTGTAACCGTCGTCTCATAGAATATTATTGATTGATCACTAATAAAAGGGAAATGTCGAGTTTGTCAAGTTTTTCTCAGGGCTGATTGAAATTAATCAATCACTTGGCAATATAGCTACAAGTCTTAGTGACATTACATCTTGCGTAATATGTTTGAATGTAAGGTGAGGGTCAGACTGAGTCGACAAAAAACTCTGAACTCATAAACCTCTTTGATTGGTTCAATATTGTCAGATATGCATATAAATATTAATGTCCATTAAAGCCTGGTAATCATACACAATATTGTTCGTTTAAAAAGCAATAGGAATAATCTTGAGAAGAAAAAAATAAAAATGTGATCAGAATAACATGAATTCATTTTGTTTTTGTTTAGTCCTGTTTACAGACTTTGATATTAAAAATTTTAATTACAATATGATCAGTGATCGTTCTGACCATATGCCCTGGTACGGCCGAGAGTGGGGAGAATCCCATCTCCCTCTCGAAACGCTCTCACATGGCCACGCGTATGTAGCCTCTGACAAGGAAGTCCTACTCACTGCCTTCTCAAACCACGGGTGTTGTTTACGAAAATGAGAGGACGAAAAGCGGATGTCCGGCACCGGCTTTAACCGGATCCCAAACCAATGGTGCACATGGGCTGGCTCCAGTATCCTGCGAGAACAAGTGGCGTATGAACCAATTGTTGGTCACCGGCTACCATGGGACTGCATCTTCTTACGATGCTCCACTGCCTTGTGGATCAGACCTTTAGGTCGAAGTCTCCGGGAGTAGCCCCTTAAGGAAATCACCTGCTTCGGTTTGGGCATGCGGGCAGTATCACAGCCCTCACACAAATCAAATGAGATTTGTGTGGCGCATATATATTTGGTGCTTCCTTGTACCAATATCTATGTGTTAAAATAAATAAATAAAATAAATAATGACCATATTGTTATGATTATACTGATATTAATGTTTACACTCAAACCCTCATTAATAGTCTTATTGAGAATACTTACTGTTATTGTACAATGTACAATGATAATCATAAATATTTGTGATACCAGTAGATCTGTCATTCACTATTTTTTTCTAATTATTTTGTACTTTGCACAAATACAAATCATTTTTTTATCAACAAAATAAAAGAAAAAATGTAAAACAATGAAGTAACTTCGTAAGTGACACGTTTTTATCTGAAACATTCATGTGTTACGATTAATATGGTTAAAGAGAAGCCTACAGTTAGAAATTGTCAAATGGTCCATATAAAGATTGTAAAATGACGTAATCTCTTTTAAAAGATAAAAGTATTTTATTCTGAAAAGGTTGTTTAACAAACTGTCCACATCGATGGTGTGAAACGTATGTTGGAATAGATTTTGTCTACTAATTTGTGAGATAGCAACTCACTGAAGATAATGGTGGATGTGTCGCTCAATTTTGAGGATCAGTTGAATTTAGACACTAACACCTTTGGATGCCTGCTCAGTGGTCTAGTGGTTAAGTGCTCGCGCGCGAAACCAGTAGGTCGTGGATGCGCACTGCTGAGGAGTCCCACAATAGGACGAAACAGCCGTCCAGTGCTTCCAGATTTTCCATGGTGGTCTGGCTTCAACTGACTCATGATCTTAACCATTGAAATTACTATAATATCCACAAACCCCCTTCTGATACTAATTTCTCAAAAGAATTTCAATCTGATTTATTCTAACCGTTAAACATTTCAGATAAATTCACATAAGTCTTACATATTATCATAACTTTATTGAACTGAAAGATAATTTGAAAATGGTTACAATGATACACTAATCACTGCAAGACTATACGAATCTTTAGATTTCGCTTGTCTGGAAGTTGAAGTTTTACCGTCTTGAGATACATTTCGGTTCGTCATTTATATCATGTTTCGAAATAACTTATGCATACAAAAAATACTCGATATAAGTGTAAACAAAGATGATCCTATAGAGTGTAGTTACTGCCTTGATATCTTGGTCGAGTTCATGTCGTGACAACCTGTCAACATATATAAGCAGAAACGGTTGTTCAATAAAGATTTTCCGTCACAGAAAGATCAGTTAATGAGAGAAAAGTAAAATCTGAATGAAAAAGTCTTAACTTTGATGGTAAAGTTGTAGTGTTAGTATCACGAGGATATAGGGATGTTACCTAATCAAAACTGCATCGTGATTTAATAGCAGCGGACTCAGAATATAAAACAAACTTTAGTTTTCACTTGATATTCTGGTGACAGCATTTAGGCTTAAAATGTATGAAGCAGATATAACACAATTCTTCATTCACATTCAATTTACAAATTACCTAGAAATATTAAGCTAAAGTGGATCATTTCAAGTACTGCGGGTATACAGTCTCATTAAATGTATTGAGAAATTATAAATATATTTTTAATTGTCAAACCTATCACCATAGAAAAACTATATATTAAATAGAACTAGATTGATGACTAAAATTCAACAATAAATCACTACCTCTACCACTACGGGATTTGAATCGATAACTGAATCTCTGTGTTAATGTGGTATGGCAACTCGAACTGATGTACGTAGGTACGTACTGAGTTCCACGTTGTTACTGACTGACTGAAATAGCAAGGAAAATGATGCTATCAGTATGTATCAAAATTCAATTACTCTATGAATCGAGGGTATGATATTTAATTGATTAACCATTTTCTGATGAATCTTAAAACTTCAATATTTACCAGGAGAAAAAAAACGAAAAAAAAAATGTTTGTAACTAACCAAAACGGGATTATCTATTGTAATATGAAAATTTTTTATTATAAAAAAATAAATATACATCAATTTCATCTTGCTTGTTACTATCTTAATAATTCAAAAATAATTTATACATAATCTGTAAAATGAATCAATAGAGCATAGATACATAAAATAAAGAAAAAAATGACCATTTCCATTACCTATGACTTGAAGTCGAATAATTTATCATTCAGATAATCATGAATATAATGAAATGTGTAGAATGGGAGGAGGGGAGGGGGGAATTTGTACTTGTTTTATTTAAATGTTCAATGTGAATAAAATGCATATTTCCTTAAATCCTTGTGAATAATTCAAATTTATATTAATTAAGTTTTATTGTTACTATAGAGATTTATCTTGTATGTACAATTCTTGTACCAAATTCTTCATATTGTTTTTTTTGTATATAGATTTCTTTAAATGAACTTAATGAGGCTAGAATAGAACCACCAATCCATACAGCATATTTTTGATCATTTTGTTTTTTATGTACAAATATTCTTTGATTAACTGGTGAATTCAATTGTTTTAATTCATTTTCTAAACGTTGTGAAAATCCAGAAAATAATGTACTACCTCCACTTAATACAATATTGGAATATAATGTTGGATGTAAATCAGCTGAACATTTTTGAATAGATTCATGAATGATATTTTGTAGTCCAATTATACCATTTAAACCTGCTTGTCTTGGATAAAATAATAATTCAGGTGCCATAAATCTTTCTTTAGTTAAACTTATAATATGACCATCTGGTGTTTGATGTACATTTTCTGTAGTTGAAGTGGAATTCAATGATTTTCTTTCATCATCTGGATTCATTGAAATAAAACAAAATTTTTCTTTTAAAAGTCGTGCGAAATCACGTGAGATAGAAGTAGCTGCAACAGGATGTTCTTTTGCTAGCATATATCGAAATAATTCAGTAATATGAGATCCACCAAGATTTTGACGTCTTAAAGCATTTGGTATAAAAATTGTATTATTAACCGGTGTAATATTAGACATTTCTGTACCGATATCAACAACTAAACCAGATGTTAGACCATATGCGTACAGAGCAAGTGCAGATTGATCTGTGAAAAATAAACCAGGCATATGAAATTTTTCAAAAACCATTTCTGCTAATTTTTCTCTATTGAATTTAGGTAATAAAGGATATTCACTAATAAGAACTGGATGATTTTCCGGATTTGTACGTAGTTCTTTCATAAACATATAATACCAAACTAATGATAACCCGTCAATATCTGTTACAATTCCATTAGCAATAGGACAATTAAGAATCAATTCATTTCGAAGAACATTTGCATGTTCACCAACAAACCAATCTGTATATTTTGAACATTTTGTTGGTCTACCTATTAACATTGGTATAAGAATTCTTGGTCCACCATCTCCAGCATAACCAGCTTTTAAATGTCCAGCTCCATTATCTACAACTATTGGCCAATCTTCTATGAATGCCATATCTTTTATCTAAATATAATTAGTAATAACAAATAGTCTGATTTATGAAAAATGAAATAAAAATAATATAAGATTTACCTAGTAACTATATTTTTTTAGTTGCTAATCAAAATCTTCACATATTAATAATAATAATCATTTTATTCATTATGAATTTTCACTTCAATATAACCTTGAATAAACTTAACATGTGATCAATATTATTTACTCATTCCTAGCTTATCATTGGTTACTTATGTGTTACCTAATGACAACAACTTTTCAATGTGAAATAAATATTTCACTCAAATTTGTTTGTTTGTTTTTGTTTTTTACAAGTTTTTTTTTCTTTTTTTTTGATCTGGTTAAACTGATATCTACTAAGAAATAGATGGATACACAAGTATCCATTTTCAATTTTTTTTCAGATACTATCTATTGAAACAGTTATGAGTAATCACTTGTTTTTCAACAGTTTTTATAATTCGATTAAAGCACACATATTACTCTTATTGTTATTATTATTATCATTATTATTATTATTATTATTATTATTATTATTATTATTCAAGGTTAGATAGACATAGTAACAATAAAGTGAGTGAATACTTAATTTTATTATCAAAAAAAAATTAAATCAATAATTGCTATGGTTACTACAATCATTACACTTCACAAGGTTACAACATTCTTAATTACTTACATCAAGTATTTTCTCCTAATTTAAAATTGATGACGTTGGTAATAATGAATGTACATCATAGATATGTAAATGATGATGATGATGATCATAATAATAAAGATATTGGTATGCCATGTGATACAACCAATAAATAATATGATTGACAACTAATAGGCCTTTCAATGCATATAATAGAGACAAAATACTTATGATATTTACACAATGAATTACTGTTTTATACAACAACAACAAAAAAAATCTCATTCTTCTAAGGGTTGTAATATTGATTATATGATATGTAGATATATAATCATGTTGAAATTATTTACTATGTGTGTGTATATGATATTGGTTGTTGATGTTGATGTTGACATGTTTGGTAATACAAAGATTACAATCAACACGTAGAAATTGTGTCATTTCATCACACACACACACACTCACATATACACACAAAAAAAAACAATCTACTTAAGAATTATCGGTAAATTAAAAATGCTTCATTTTATAATTTACTGAAATATTCTAACAAATAATGTTCATTAAATGGAAAAATGTAAACAGGTAGAAAAAGAACAAATACCTAGACAGGGCTTGTGCCGTTGGCAACTCATTGATAAACACAGTGTCGACGATCAATTATCTTGGTGCTACCTTTTCCTCTAATCTCTCTTGGTCTTCTCATGTTTCATTGTTATCGAAGAAGGTTGTCCGTCTGAATTACTACATTAAGAGATTGTATGCTCTTGGGATCACTCGTCATTTACTCTTACAATTTGTCAATTCTTACATATTATCTATTATTCTTAACTGTTCTCCATTATTCTTTCCCGGACTTTTGAGAAAAGATTTTGCTGTACTGTGGAGAGTGCTGAAGGCAGTTAGCAAACTATGTGGTGAATCTTTCGAGATCATCATTAGTATGCTTGTGGATAGACATCTAAAGTCATGCAAACTCCTGGCAGGTGTTCCTTTATCAGATACAAACCATTCCTTTTACTTATATTTCCTTAACTTTAAACCTCTGCAGTACAAAAGAAACCTAATCAATACTCTGAGTTACCTAATTCGCACTATTTGTTCTACGGATATATAGTGGAAGAAGAGCTAAACAATCTTGAGTAATACTCTTGGGGAAAATGGATACCCTGGAATGTTCGTAAACATATATAGGATCAAGAAGGTTAGAATAGGCGTAATACAAGCTGTGAATAAGAAATCCTTGTTCATGAAGGGATATTGCTAACAAATATCAATTCAGAGATTACACAAAACAATCCAAATATGATTCAACGGATAAGTACTACAATTAGTGTTTATTATTCACCCAATGGTGACACCACTTCGCCTCGCCTGGCCGAACTCAGGACCAATAAATCAATAGTAATCTTAGCTATTGAATGAGCTAATTCGACTAGGATACTTACAAACTTTCTAACTTCTGAGGATCGTTAATTAAAATAAAATGGTTAATGTTGATATGATTTATATAGAATGTCAACTTGAACCAAGATCTGAATAAATATAGAGCAGTTAGGATGAGAGAAATGATAGTGCAATTGCGAATTCGAGAGAATGTATAGTTAAAGACTACAAGGTGTAAAAAGATTGGTAAGACATAATAAAGCGGGATGAATTCGAAGCACATGAATCATCTATTCATGAGATTAATAATGATGTTAAACCAATAATGATAGTAATACAAATACATGTGAATAAGTAGAACACAGACAATTATAATTGACTAAGAAAGTTTGTAAACACCACACGTTGCTCTTCTAGAGAAGCTCGGACAAGGGAGGAGGTTTAGGCATAGGATGAAGACAACCAGTCTATCAGAAGCCTCTGCATCAGTGGGCCTCAGCATAATCAAAGGATTAAGCAAGATCGTCAAATGAAATACAGAGAACACCAACTCTGGAAGAGGTGGTATATTTCACGTTCCTTTGCAGAGTCATCGATGAACGGGGAGGACCGAATGCAGACGTTAACGTGAGGATTAGTAAAGCAAGGGTCGCATTCTCACAGTTGAAGATTAAATGGAACTCAAAACAACTGTCTGCAGGCCAATATCAAAGTCAGGTTCTTCAATAAGCACGTCAAGACTTCTGAAATTTGGAGAAATACTACAACCATCACCAGAAAAATACAAGTATTTATAAACAATTGTTTACACAAGATTCTCGATTTCCTTTACCTGGATATAGTCATCAACAAACTATTGTGAGAGAACTAACCAGCTCCCAGCTCAAGATGAAATCGGGAAAAGAGGTTGGAAGTAGATAGAGCACACATTGGCGAAATCATTAATCTGCATCACGAGGCATGTGCTAACTTGGAATGCTAAGAGAAACGGAAAAGAAGGAGGCCAAAGAACAAACTGAGTCGGGAATCGGAAGCAGACATGAAAAGGATGAATAGCAGCTGGAAATAACTGAAAATGATTGCCCAGGACAGTGTTGGATGGAGGGTGCTGGTGGTGGCCTATGCCCCTCGAGGAGGGTTAACAAGCGTAAGTAAGTTCATTCAATTTAGTTGTTAACCTGATTATAATTAATCAAAAAACACTGGCCAATGACAGTACTATTCATGTAAACACCATTATTCATTTTGATAGAGTGTTGTCCTCTGAGCTGGACGGTTTGGTCGCGGAGCTTTCATCGTTCTTCTGAACGACACAATCAGCACAATATTAACAATTATCCTATAAAAAATGTTTACATTAGAGCATTTGAATGTGTGTATTGTCACTCATAGTTTTGTAGTGTCATCATAATCTAACAAACATAATCATAATATTTATTGAAAAAAGATCGTTGATAAATTATATTTAAGATATGAGAAATTAATATCACATGGGTTTTGTAGATATTATAGTGATTTCAATGGTTAAGATCATGAGTCAGTTGAAGCTAAACCACCATGGAAAACCTGGAAGCACTGGACGGCCGTTTCGTCCCATTGTGGGAATCCTCAGCAGTGGGCATCCACGACCTCGTCCCCTGCGAGATTCCAACACAGGACCTACTGTTTTCGCGCGCGAGCACCTAACCACTAGACCAATTTATTGAGATAGTAACTCACTGAAGACAATGGTGGATGTGCCGCTCAATTTCGTGGATTAGTTTAAAATAGATATGAGAAATTACTTAAATTAAATTTTTGATATAATCCCCAAAATAATAACTGGATTATTAAATAAACTTCAAATGTCATTGATATGTAGACATTTATGTACTCTGTATAGTCTTAAGTTGTATGAAATTATCACTGTATGGCGTAAAAGATTTTCATCGTTCAAATAAGAGGTAATAGCTAAGATGGTGGTTGGAGGTAGTCGGCAGGAAACCCTGGACCCGGATTTCGTGCTACTTGGCACTCGTCAGTAAGGTGTGCCTATAATCTTGAGGGAACTGATGCGCTATAGCGGATTCGATCCCGTGTCACCCAGCTTCACAGTCAGAGACCAGTGCCAAGTAGCACGAAACCCTGGTCCAGGGTTTCCTGCCGACTACCTCCAACCACCATTTAATCTCAACATAGTGCACGCACTGTCGAGTCACCTAGACTGGTGGCTACATTGCAACATAATCGATAGCATTCGATCTGCACTAATAATAAGGACTAGACACGCATGACATTGATCACCACCCAGTGATCAATCAATTATGAATAGGTAATAGCTAAATGACTTTTTGTTGCCAATCGTTACTTCACAGTTATGATTACATCATATGAAATATCATTTTTGGCACGGCATTTATGCTATAATTATGATAAAGTGTTGTCTCAACTAAACAGTAATGTACAAATTTTTCAAACTGTAATAGGCAGCATAACAAAATATGCGCGAATATACAGATCACTGTCAACTTTTTATGTTTAGATACATTGTGAATGTTATATTTGGTCGTCGCTGGTTGTTGTACCGGAAAAACGCTGATCACTTATACTCGGAACGAGGGACCTCTGCAATTTCCACGACGGGAGAGTAAAAACACAAAGACTGATATGAGCTTAATAAGCTGCAAAAGATTGTCATACACGTGACTTTATCCATCTCGAATACTAAGAAGTACATAAACATTCTCAATAAATATTCCAGTTTGAAGTAATTCTTGAATCAGTAATTAGTTAGTAAACAATAACGAGAGAATATTACACAAAGCGAATGAGTGGATGTTTCAAAAAAAGATTGACATAAAATTTTCTTTACCTCGTCCATTTAGTCCAAATAATCAATACTATAAAAACAATTTAGTTGGTTGTTCTGAAAATCAAGCGACTGATATCTTGTGATGGAAAACTAATATTCACTTGATATTGTTTTACTTGAATCTTTCCATTGATGTTTAGGACTGCAATTGATCAGTCTCTTATTGGCATATGTGCATACTGTGCGTATTGTCTTGATATTGCCTTACTTTACAAGCCATATAAGCAAAGATGGATAGTGGCTAGCAGTGGAATCCAGTTTGACGCGCGTTTTGTCCTATTTGGGACTTGTCAGCTGGATACAGTCCTAAACATCAATGGGAAGATTCAATTAAAACAATATAAATTGGATTAAACTTCACCCAATTGCACAAGCAAGTGGCTATCAGGACTCAGTAGCTAAGTGGATAACGCGATGGCGTTTGAAGCGGACGGTACTGGATTTGAGTCCCAAACTGCACATCAACTCTGAGGTGCAGGTACATCCAGCTGACGAGTCTCAAATAGGACGAAACGCGAGTCCTGGATTCCACTGCTAGCCACTATCCATCTTTGCTTATAAAACTAATATTGTTTATGGAATATAGTTTAGTCCTAAATAATCAACATAGAAATATATAAACTAGTTCAAAACTGAACTCTTAATCTGTAGCATTTTGAAAATATAAGTCTAGATCATCTATGTTTACAGTGTTACAAAGCAGAAAGATTTGTCGTTGGTCAATATTTGTGAATATAAAGCAATCTAACAATGTTCCAATGTTTACTGTTAATTAGTCAACTGTTTGTCGAATAGTGTAGAAGAAAACAAATTCCTCATAATCACATCTTAAATGTAAAAATAACTCTCTTAACCTTAATTCTTTGCTTTACCTATAAGTTATAATGATTTGTTATAAGTTAAAATGTTTTTCATAAGAAATTATAAATGTTTCTGTATCAATAAATGACGAAATAGAACAAAGTTCAGTCAGTCAGTAACATCGTGGAACTCAGTACGTACGTACATCAGTTCGAGTTGCCATACCACATTAGCACAGAGATTCAGTTATCGATTCAAATCCCGTAGTGGGTGAGGTATTGAAAGTATAAGCAGTGATAGGGAACATTACGGTCTGATGATGTTATTTAAGGAGTATATTCCAGTCAAATAAATTTGGAAAGAAAATAAAGGACATGAAGAATTCAGAAGATTATAGTTTGAGAGAACACAAAGAGTGGATGAACCTTTGCCATTGCAAACGATTTTGAGCCATGTCATTCAAGATCTCTAACCATCGGTCGCAATCATCTCGCGGACCCCAACCAGGTAGTCTACACCTACCAACATGACTCAGTCCACTTGTCAGTGACTTCATGGATTTGTGTCATGTTTTGGTCTGGCCGCCCCTAGCTTTCTTCCTACTTACTCCCACACCATAAAACATTGCACGTCGGGGCAGTCGGTGGTTGGGCATGCGTAACACATGTCCCATCCATCTCAAGTGATGAAGTTTCACTACTTCATCGATTGATTTTCCATCCTTACATAGTACCCGTTTCCTAACAACTGAGTTACTTACTCGGTGGTCCCAGGATATACGACCAATGTTTTGAAGACATCTATTGTCGAATACTAATGACCTACGAATATCCTCTACTCTTGCCGGCCATGTTTCACTGCCATAAAATAGGGCGGAAGGAACTGCTGTGCAGTTAACCCGTCCTTTGGTTGATAGACGGATATCTCGCCTACGCCACAAATGACGCAAGTTGGCAAAAGCTAGTCAAGCCTTCTGTATCCGTGCTAAGATTTCGTCACACATCAGACCGCAAGGGCTGATGAGACTTCCAAGATAAGCGAAGCGGTCGACACGCTCAATTACTTCACTCTCTATCACTAGTTCGGGTGTCGATGCAACCCAATCCTGAAGCAGAATAAAGGTGTTGCTTTTGAATATATTTATATAATACTAATCGGGTAGTGGTGTAACATAATAGTTATAGCATATCAAAATGATTATTTAAAATAATACTAGATTACTAATTCAGTAAATGAAAAGAAGAGGATTATGTTAAAACTAAAGTAAATATTTGTAAAAACTGAAAAGTTACTAGATTTATGGTTATCTAAACGTGTTATTTTTGTATTTCACAGGCTGGCTTCACCGAATAGATTGTTGAAAATCATGGAGGAGTAGACATTGGTAGTTCTTGAATCTTCGTAAGAAAGAGAATGTCTTTAACTAAGCACGATTCGAAATGACCACGACAAAATTTAACAACTGAGTTTGAATCTAATCCCATATTTTCAACGTCCGTCTAAATACATTTCATCCTGCTTTAAAATACCTTAAAAATAGGTAACCTTTAATTCTATTGAATTTATTCTCAACAACATTCGGAATTATATAATGACTTAATGTCTTCGATTATATTCAGTAGATGTATCATTTACAACTTTCTACATTTATTTCACACTACCAATGAACATTCAAACTCCACGTTAGTAGTTAAGGTAAAAAACGTTTAACTACTAAACACATAGTCAAGTAGTGTAAGTAGGTTGTTAGAATTTTTCACGATGCGAATAAATTAAAATGAAATCATTAGTATTTTTCAAAAACAAATAGGTCTGCTAAAACAACATCGAGTCAAGAGTTCTATTCTGAGAGTTTAAAACATTAAATGTGGATTTTACAATTCAGACCAGCCGAATAATTTAATCAAATAAGATAGTAAGCAATGATATTTAATTTATAGGTAGTTAATTTCAATGTTTCACTGTCTTTATGATAATGAACAGGACAACAAACTGGATGATAATTCAATGTCTGCATATAACTGAGCACACATATTTATACCGGTAACTAAAAAGTTAGATTCTTATAGTCCGTCACTTTCGTACTTCCGTCTTCGTTTATAAATCTTAAATGATACACACTTAGTGTACTATTTATTTATTTATTTTGACACATAGATATTGGTACAAAGAGGGACCAAATACATATACGTCACACAAATCTCATTTGATATGTGTGAGGCCTATGGTACTATCCGGGTGCCCAAACAGAAGCAGATGGTTTTCTTAATGGGTCACACCCCGAGCCTTCGACCCGAAGATCTGATCCACAAGGCAGTGGAGCATCGTAAGGAGATGTAGTCCCATGATAGCTGGTGACCAAAAATTGGTTCACACGCCATTTTTTCCTTCAGGATACTGGAGCCAGCCCATGTGCACCATCGGTTTTGGATCCGTGGCCATGTGAGAGCATTTTTCGAGGGAGAGAGGACTCTCCCCACTCTAGGCCGTACCAGGGCATTTGGGGGCACAGTTAGTGTGGTCTCTACTTGTTCACATTTTTTGAATGCCATTAAAAATGCTTTTTCAACAAAAAGCTCTCAGAATTCCTTTTAATATATTGGAATTATGAAAAGTAAAAAATCCTTTTGAAACTATAGATATTAAGTATCTATTAATGTTGAAAATAATTGAAATCGAATGTAAATAGGTGCAACTATCGTAACTCCATATCCTAGTGCACGGCATTTTACAGTTTGTAGCAGACAATTATGGGTTTGATTTTTAGAGAAAATGAAAGCATATTGATATGTAGTTTTACCGATTGATAAGTTCTTAACAGATGTAAACGCATCTCCTGAGTACAAATACGAGTCGTAATTAGACGAACTATTCCGTCTTTGTTGAAGTTATGGATAGCTATTCTGAAATCATAGTTTTTATTCATCAAGTAATCAGTAATAACACTTTGTTTAATTGTTCCCTATCATTAACACGTCAAAAATCTTTATACCAAAATATTAGTAATCCATTCTTCTTCATTAATATTATCATTTATAAATTGACATTTCTGAATACCTGGATGATTCGTTCTCAAGTCAACCAATTTCACTGTCAGAGGGGTTAAGAGTGATCTAGAAACAATTCAAGAATAATAAATATTCCAATAAACGTCTAATAACCAAGTAGTATCAAGATGCTTTAGCAAAATTAAGAAAAGATGATACCTCGGTTATCATCCTAAATTTCAAAAAATTTATTGATAATAAAGACATCAACGAGAACAGCTGAATGATTCTCTTAGAGAACTTAAACGAAATGGAATAGTTTCTTTTGATCTTCATGATTCACTTAAAACCAAATGGGCCAAACAAACCACGACTCTATGATTTGCCTAAAGTTTAAACGTCGATTCTTCCTCTCCATCTATTTTTAGATTTGTACAGTTTTTGATATTCAAAAATTGCCAACTGATTAGTTGAAATCTTAGAACCTCTATACAAATTAGTCATAGGAAGGAGAATCAAATACGTTTTTGACCTCATTTTCAGAGTGAGAGATGTAAAGGTTAGTAGATAACATGGAATTTTCGTCAATATACCACTAGTTTAAACAATCAAGTTTGCATGTAAACAAATATCACAACAATAAATCAACACTGGCTTCCTCAAGAAGTTCTAAAGGGTCGCTTCTAAGATGTATGATGAACGTTCATTTTGTCTTAAGCAATATTTATTATAATTAGTACGGGGTTTTGTGAAAATTATAGGACTTTCAAGTGGAAATCACGAACTGATACTAGCTAGATCTCTAGTGAAACTAATAAACACTGGATAGCCATTTAGTTCGATTATCAAACTCCTCAGTAGTGCTCATCCACGACCCTGTATCAAAGAACAGAACCATAAAGCTTCAGTTTTGTACATGAACGCTTAGTCCCTAAACTTCTAGATAATTTGATGGAATAGCTATGGGCTCACCTTTAAGAATAATTTTAACTGGTTTCTTCGTAACAAAATTAAAACGTAGACCCCCCCTCCATTAGGTAGTCAATAAACTAGATCTATACTATTGTTACATAAACAACAAATTCACCATCATAGATTAGAATATTAATAAACAAGGACTCTTAAATCATTTTAACAGAGTACACTCGATAACTAATTTCTTTGATAAGAACGAGTATGATGACCAGTTAAATTTTTGTGACATTTCATTAAATCAACTGACTGACGGCTCGTTAAGCAGATGCATATGAAGATAGAGTCTCTCTATGTGTCAAAACATATATTTCTATATTCTTACACCGATCCACTACCAAATAAATCTGGTCAGATATGTTATAAGCAGAACAAAAACAAAAACTAGCTGCTCAAATGACGTGACAAACAAGGACTTAGAGTTGATTAATAACATGCTGACGGAAATAAGCTACCTAGAAAGTTTTCAAAGAATCGCATGTTTAAAGGCAAAAAGAATTTAGAGATATGGATGGCTCTCACATTGGCATTTTCTAATAGACCAGGAACATTGATCAGAACAAAGAACTAATTACCAGAATTAGCCTCTTCGATGCGCATCTAAAAATTCAACTGTTCCTGCTGAAATATCGGGCGTATTACCAAGCAACTTGGCTAATGAATGAGTGAACATCTCTCAGCTTAGTTTTGAAAAAGACAGACAAAGATAATCTGCAGCTTTATCGTAGCATACCTGACTGATAGCGATCATATAGTAGATAAAACTAATTCAGTTCCAACGATCTATCACTTACTTTCGTTGTTTCTCACTGGCGTTCGATCCCGTTCTTTTTCATATGCCAAGAGCTATAAGGGTCCGAAACTATAACCATAATTTATGTGTGCAGAATAAATTCTAAAATCTGATAAATGTAGTCAAAAAATGTGGATCAATGGATTCAGATTAGAAGGTTTAACTGCAATCTGCTTACTATACAGTTTTGAGATTTCATATTCTATTGGATGACTTATGAGGATCCATATTAGTTTAAATCTTCAAATGAGATACGGAAACTAATCGATGCTTCTGAGTTGACTATAGTCATTTATTTTCTTGACATCACAGATCAGTAACAGCCTTCTGTGGGAGAAAAGAAACCAGTTACCAGATGAAGAGGAAATTAGGAAAAGACGATGGAAATGGATAGGAAATACATTGAGGACATCATCAAACTGCATTACGAGACAAGCGCTAACTTGGAATCTTGAAGGGAAGCGGAAAAGAGGAAGGCCAAAGAACACATAAGGTCGGGAAATAAAATTAGATAAGAAAAGGATGAATAAGAACGGGAAAGAGCTGGAAAGGATTGCCCAGGATAGGGTTGGATGAAGAATGCTGGTGAGCGGCCTATGCTCCTTTACGAGGAGTAATAGGCGTAAGTAAGTAAGTAAGTACAGATGATTCGATAAAATACTGTTATGGTCGAAATAAAAAAATACAAATTTTTAACTCACAAAGTGTTTTTTGATCTGTTTTTTTGGACCTGATCAATGACCATGGCCTTAAAACTAAGTTTTGTGTTTTATATTTTAAAATTTGATGTTCAATTGTTTCTTAAGAACAAAGATCGCTAACATAAATTAAATTTTTCATGATATCCAACACATTGTTGTATAATGACTATCTAACTGTCTCCATTACGTATTTACCTACTAAATAATAACTAATATATTTAGACCACGTGATGGGAGAATAAACATCAGCAAATGTTAAACAGCAACATGATTGTGTAGCGGTAAATAAATCCCCAAAATAAATAGCTCTGTAAGTTTTCGACATTGGATGCCGACCACATTAGTTTTAATGGATGCATTTAGCTGAAGGCGCTCGGTTACGCATCCGCATCAGATCACGTGTAGGAACGCCGTGCTCAACATCTACTACAATCGCTAGCCAGATTAGTTCAGACGATCCTCGATATATTGATAGCTTATCAAATATATCTTCGAACCTCCTTGCTTCTGTCTTTTGATTTCATTTGCTGGGTATGATTCATATTAGGTGTTACTGGTTAATACGTTGTCTAACTCTGAATACCTGTGGCATCTTCAGTTGCTTCAGATTTGATTTTATCAATAACATCAAGAGTAACGGAGTAACATATGTGTGTTACAGACAATTTGTTAAATTCTTTGATAATGCTATCATTCAAATGAGTATAGAGAAGCAATTGATTATAAACACAAATTACATTCTTCATTGAAACCATTCACTTTTCAAGTGAAACTACATTGAAAACTTTCCAGTCAGTTGATTTCATAATATATGCAGTGTAGGGATCAAGAACACGGGTGGGGACAATCGAATGTATTCGACAACAAATTACAGAACTACTTAGTAAAATCTAACAACCATATATTAGATGGTCAATTTGCAAAATGTCCATCAATTGTCTCAAAAGTACTCAGACTTCCTTTGTTCTTGCATTTTCATACAATATGCGTTCTGTTTTCATTCTTTATTGTTCGGTCTTCATGTCTCTCTGCTGCCAGACATTCTGTTCACGACTAACATCATATACTACTCAAGTCTATATAAGTAGCACACACCACAGAAGTACTTCAAAACTTGTAAACAATCAATCAACAAAATATCATTTATTCAATAAAATTTTCGATTTAACAATTACTTTAGTCTTTAATGAATGAATCAATAAATTTTATGACCAGTTTTGAGAGCAGTTATACCTTCATACGACGAAACCATTAATAAAAGTGAATTCCCTCTCATATTGTAAATCATTCTGAGGGGTAGTTTTCTGTGGATTATTGTTATATCCTGTTTGTTAGTAAATTATTAGTATCCATTTTAATCATTTCACAATTCAATTATATCCAACCGACTTGCCTAAGGTGGGCGGATCTGGGTCTGTTCTGCAAGATGGTTGGATGTAATTGACAGAAGGCTCTCAAACTAAATTTTGAGCTAATTAACATACATCTGTAAGATTTATTCGGAATTTTGATTGGAACTGATGCTCCTAATGTAAATATCTTGATTCTGTAGGATTTCATTCGCTACCCGAAACTGTAATGCAAGAACATCAACTAAGCGAGTCCGTATAAGGTAAATTGGCTAGCCTGTATTCAAAATATTATTAACTTGTAAATACAGGCATTATTGAGAGATACTGATTATTAAATGGTGGTTGGAGGTAGTCGACAGGAAACCCTGGATCCGGGTTTCGTGCTACTTGGCACTTGTCAGCAAAGTGTACCTGTAATCTTGAGAGGACTGATGCCCCCTGAGGGATTCAAACCCGTGTCACCCAGCTTCACAGTCAGAGACACGCATGATGTTGGTCACCACCCAGTGATCAATCAATTGTGAGAGACTGATTATATTCAGACCTGAATACAAGAATAAAATATAAATATTCATCAATACTAATATGATATACATAATTTTTAAAACTGAAAGTTAACGATCGGTGTTTAGGTACTGTACGAGAATCTAAAACAAAAAACATCTAGTGACGATCGCCCGAATATGTAGAGTAGGACAATACTGTCTAGCTAAGTAGATACCACTGATTATGCACTGAATCATATAAAGTACTTTCACGCACTTGTATGTTACAATCTACATCAGGAGCAAGTATTTCAAATGACCTAACTTAAGTAATATATCATATTCATTGTTTAGTTATTTTATAGAGACCTTTGTTAATTCCAAACATCAAATATTGGCAATTCTTGCTTAGCTAATTACATCATAAAAACTGTTTAGCTTTCAATCTTTAATTTCGTACAAAAATAAACGAGGTGCTATCTGATTACTGATTGATTCACTTAGGATCATCAGTGAATTATACATTTTTAATATTCGAATAGACAGAAAATTAAGTTTATGACATTTCGCCACTAAGTTTAGACCTTTTCTTCAGAGTACATTTACAGAAATTGAATTTTCGACACATTAGGGTATCACAAATATATCATTAGTTTATAGTCATTTACCTAATGCTTAATTTATCTGAAACAATCAAGTCAAACCTTGATTGTAATACTTACTAATTCATGACATTAGTATATTTTGTATAGCTGGATTTGGGCATATCTTATCGTTCAATGTCCTATGAACTTTATCCTTCTTCTTCTTGGAATATCTAAATTACCGGATAAAATCAAATAACTTGTCAAATAGTAAACCATTAAAAGTTTGTATTTTCAAACTTCATTAATGAGTTTGAAATAAATATGTTTTTTCGAAAAATACAGGAAGATCTTGATTTCATCACAAACTAAAATTTGTAGAGACGTGGAGAACTCGAAATCCCTTCATCACAAATTGGTTACAGATTAATACTTTATTTCCGGAACCATTCGTCATTCCATTTACTTTAGAGAATATAATGACATCATTGATCATGTGATTTATATAATATTTTATCCACCTTTGTAGTTGTACTGGTCAATTCTATCTTACTCATATGTTAATCATGTCAAAATCAAGCGATCAATCGACAAATGTAGTCTTATTGAAATTAAATGTAAATTTCTAGGTATTTTAAATTTTAATGGTTTCATACACAGCATTTACAGCAAGTTGTAGAAAGTAGACTTCAGAATTTCATTTGATTCAACTTAGTTACTTACTTACGCCTGGTTACTCCTCCTCGAGGGGCATAGGCCACCACCAGCACCCTCCATCCAACACTGTCCCGGGCAATCATTTCCAGTTCTTTCCAGCTGCTATTCATCATTTTCATATCTGCTTCCGATTCCAAACTCAGTTTGTTCTTTGGCCTCCTTCTTTTCCGTTTCTCTTAGCATTCCAAGTTAGCACATGCCTCGTGATGCAGATTAATGATTTCGCCAATGTGTGCTCTATCTACTTCCAACCTCTTTTCCTGATTTATCTTCAGCTGGGAGCTGGTTAGTTCTCTCACAATAGTTTGTTGTTGACTACATCCAGATAACGGAAATTAAGAATCTTGTGTAGACAATTGTTTAGAAATACTTGTATTTTTCTGATGATGGTTGTAGTATTTCTCCAAATTTCCAGAGTTTCTCCATCAAGTGTGACTGAGTTGGTGTTCTCTGTATTGCATTTAAGGATGTTGCTTCTTCCGTTGATTATGTTGAGGCGCATTGATGCAGAGGATTCTGATACACTGGTTGTCTTCACCTGCATTTGTTGGTGTCTGTGGGATAGAAGAGCTAGGTCACCTGAGAAGTCCAAATTATCTAGTTGCATGCAAGTTGTCCGTTGTATTCCTTGCTTCCTCTCAGATGTCGAGGTCTTCATAATCCAGTTGACTACTAGAAGAAAGTTGGTGGGGATTAGTAGGCAACATTGTCAACTGTCCTCTATGCACCATTTCGCAATGTAGTCGGTCTTGTGAATTTCGCATGGTATTGACGATTTTCTCAGCTACTCACACCATAGTACTGAAGAAGGTTCCATGTGATTATCCTATCTATGCTGTCAAAACTATTCTCATAATCAATGGAGATGTTATATAGTGATGAGTTCCATTAGATCGATTGTTCAATGATTATCCATTATATCATGATTTGGTCTGTGTACAATTGGTCCATACGGAGCTAAACCTGTTGATCTCGAAGTTTTCTGTCTACTGAATATTTCATTCACTTCAGAAACACCGTCGAAAACCTCTTCTGGTACGGATAAGAGTGTGATTCCTCTGTAGTTCGCACATTTGCTGAGATCTCCTTTTTTCTGTATATTGATGAGATACCCTTCTTTCCAGTCTGTCAGTGGCACTTGTTCTTCCTCTCAAATCTTCCGGAATAGAAGGTGGAGCATGTTTACTTTTGATTCTATGTGTGAATTCAGTGATTCAGTTGGTATATTGTCAGGTCCTGCTGCCTTCCCACTCTTCGTTCGTCTGACGGCCAATATGTATTTTTCGATCGTAGGTGAAGTGACATCTGTAGGAATGTCTGTGGGTGCTGCTTCGATGTCCGGTGGATCCAAATAAACTGGCATATTCAAGTGTTCCTCAAAGTGTTCTAGCCATATGTTCCTGTGTTCTTGAATCTCAGTGATTGTCTTCCCTTCTTTGTTCCTGACTGGTCTCTCTGCTTTACTATATTATCCTGCTAGTTTCTTCGTTGTGTCATATGGTTGTTTCATATCTCCTTATCTTGAAGCTTTTTCCATTGTCGTTGCTGGCTCTTCCACGTATTTGTGCTTGTCAGTTGTAATGCTCCTCTCCACATGTTTGTTTGCTTCCGTGTATTGAGCTTTGCCTTGACATTCTCTGCTCTTGTTCGGCTGACTGCTGTTAGTTGCTGTCTTCCTGTTCTTCCTTTCTTTAATCTCGTCCAGGATTTCGATGGAGCTCGATTCCTTATGATGAAGCTTGTTGCGGCCCAGTACCTCCTGACACGTTTAAGTTAATGTTACTTTGGTTTTTTTCCAGTCGTCCTCCATCTTAGTTTCTTCTTCATTCAGTAATTCCCGTAAGGTTTGGAACCTTTTGTTTAGAGTTATCTTGAATTCGTTGAGTTTGTCAGTATGTCGAAGGAAGTCTGTATTGAATCTTTGTAATGCCGTTTGTCCAGTGCTTTCTTAGCTTCAGGTTCATCTTGGCAACCACCAGGTGGTTGGTGATCTGAAGCTATTTCAGCTCCTCTCCTGGTTCTCACATCTTCCATTGACCTTCTTAATATTTTAGTGATGGAAATATAGTCTATCTGGTACTCCGTGATGTGGTTCGGTTAGATCGATGTAGCTTTGTGTGTATGCGTGGGAATATCGTGCCACTTGTAATCAATCTGTTGAATTCACATAGATCCTAAAGCTAGGCACAACCTTTAGACTACTGAGCCGGTATTCAGTGGTGTTAATATCTAACTTCAATCAATCCACGATATAACGCGACCATCTTACATTGTCTTAGGTAGGTAACTGCCTCACAACTGACGCGGATTAGTCCCACTAGTCATGACTTCTCATTAGAACTCCATGAATTACCCCTCGAAGCCAGTCACTAAAGAGCACATGATAATTAACAGTAGAGGGAGTTGATCGATTCATGATCTCAATCAAAACTTAACAATCTCCACAACCCTATAGTGTTAAGTAACTCAACTTGTAGCTACAGGCAACTTCCAAGTGTACACTCAAAAAGCCTAGATATCAAAATATCTGATCAAATCCAATCTTGAATACTAAAATCGTGAAAGTACTAGCCCTTACATTCACAGGCTGAAGATCTTGTACTAACAAAAAGCCAAACACAAAGTAGTCGAAACATCATAAACTTTTGTTTTGTTTTTTTCATGACTGTTTTGCACATGCCTTAATTTTTTTTTGTAATGTATGAAATAGGTCAAGGTTAAACGGGCTAATTATAGGCTTAGAGAAAAAAAATCAGAATATCATCACTCTATTAGTATAAGTAAAGTTTCTATAAGAATATATAGATATGTAAGAGATGAACATAACATACACTCCTAAAGTATTTTGTTCACTTAACCTTAATGATTATGAATAACGTGATTTTCATTACTTACTTTTATCTATAAAACTGTGAGAAAGAAATAAACCATTCAAATGAATCAATGAATTTGTATAGAATACAATGGTTAAAATCATACCAACACATATAAGATTTACTTGGCTCACTGAAAGACTAAACTGGTTGATATCTAAGTAAAGTAAAGATAGTTCAGTGACGAAAAACTATTTTTCCCAATTACGTTTTATACCAAAGCTGTACAATTATATTTATGATTATTAGAAGGGGTTTTGTGGAGAATTGGTAATTTCAATAGTTGAAATCCCGCGGGGGTCGGGATCGTGGATGCGCACTGCTGAGGAGTCCTATACTAGGATGAAACGACCTTCCAGGTTTTCCATAGTGGTCTAGATTCAATTGACTCATGATTTCAACTATTGATATTTATGGTCATTCACAAAGTTATTTAAAGTTTTTATTATTGAATGTAAGTTACAATGTATTATACTTTAAAGTAATTAGAAGTATTATGATGAAATTGATTGATATGACTAGTTTAGAAAATAATATTCGACGTGAAGAATACGCGAATAAATACCAACATCAACTTTTAAAATCAAGAGTACTAAGACCATAGTAAAATAAGGAATTGGATATATCTGTTTTGAATGACATAGAAAAGGCTTGAATGGATTAGTTATTGAAGCCTCAGTCCTAAAAACTTTTCAACATAAATTCACATTAACCAAGATATTTTGATGTGATGGATTATCTTCAACGATAGTTCTGGTGGAAGCATGTGGCCAAAATTAACAAGAAGTTCGAGAATAGATTCATTGACTGACCTGTACATCCTGTTTTAATAACCATGAAAGGTTGTACTCGGATACGCGTTTACAGAGTACAAACTTTGTACTCTGAAAGAGCAAACAAAATTATGGATGCGGTTTAATGTGGACCAGAACAACAGTTTATTCGTAGGACATTCTTGAATTAGTTGCATACATGAGAAGACAGTTAAGTGTTAATGTGAATTTTCTCGTAGATCTTCGTGGACAGCTTTCCGAGATCTTAGCTGACATATCTCTCATGGATTTGATGCTTGTGAGCAAAATATTCTTAGGTACAGATTGGATACTTTCCTTTTGATTTCAGGTTGCCATCTCTTTACCCTTGAGTAAATCATTCGGTATACTTTATTTGTTTAACTCATCAATGTATCTACTGGAGTCATCGTCAAATCTGAATTGAATGTTGAAAGTGAACCGTGAAATTGCTTAAAATACCGATTTTGCTTTTATTTATTATTTTAACACGTAGATATTGGTACAAGGAGGCACCAAATATATATGCGCCACACAAATCTCATTTGATGTGTGTGAGGGCTGTGATACTACCCTGGTGCCCAAACCGAAGCAGGTGGTTTCCTTAAGGGGGTTCTCCCGGAGCATCCGACATAAAGGTCTGATCCACAAGGCAGTGGAGCATCGTAAGGAGATGCAGTCCCATGGTAGCCGGTGATCAACGATTGGTTCATACGCCATTTGTTCTGTCAGGATACTGAAGCCAGCCCAAGTGCACCATTGGTTTGGTATCCGGTTAAAGCCGGTGCCGGACATTCGCTTTTCGTCCTGTCAATTTCGTAAACAACACCCCCGCCAAGCGAAAGCAATGAGTAGGACTTCCTTGTCAGAGGCTATATACGCGTGGTCATGTGAGAGCATTTCGAGAGGGAGAGGGGATTCTCCCCACTCTCGACCATACCAGGGTATTTCGGGGCTGTAAATGATAGTCACCATATATCACGAATTCAATGAACCTTTAAACGTCAGTCACTAGGTTTCAGTACAGAAGCTTAGCAATAGTTCGTTTACAGAAGTATCGTTAATTTAAATTTCAAAAAATAGTTCACAAATAAGAGACAATTAACCATACATGTTACTCAGTTTTATATTAACAAATGTTTTTATTTATTGAGATTTACAAAATGTGATGTGATCCATTTGTGTATTTCATCTACAAAACCATATGGATTATGAGTCTGAATCAGACAAACTTATGGTCATTTATCTCCCGACCGTTGTTGCTTCCTTGACGTGGTGGTCGGACTTGCCTATCGTGATAAAGCAACTGAGCTATACTGGCGGGAACAACCGTTCCTCAAGGTCCTACCATGTCAGACAGGTCGGTTGAAGAGCGGTAAGCAACAAATTTAAGGTCCGAAGGCGAAGTCGTACTGCTGACTGTACAGAGGTGTGACAGTAGTGAAGTGTTTCCTTCAGACAACCAGCATGACAGCGGTGCTGCCTTCCCACAAGGAGGGGTGGGGTTAGAAAATTTAGACCCTAAAAATACACACCTCGCCTTATCACACGGATTTCCGTCTCCGGCAGTAAGGTCTCAACAATTACGGAGCTAACAAGAAAATTACTCACAATAAGGTCGTGTGTGACCGACCTCAAGCAGTTGCCCCTTGGGCACTGAGGTCACTAAGATCATCTCTAATCCAGTTTCCTTTTCAGGTACCTCCAGAAGAATCCTTCCACGATGTAGGCAACCGGGAATTGACAACCGCCCTCATACTTCTAACAGCACTCAAGACCACTGTATTCATAATCAACTGACTGACGGACTGGTCATTTATCTGCTGTTTTGATGCTTGAAAACATGGAAATAACTACCAAGTAATTTTATTGTAGACTACTTTCAAACATGATGCTAAACAGAATGATTATTTACAGTTAAAAACTAAATCTGAACGACTTTTATATAATCCACATTGCATGCATAAAGTTATCTTTGAATATACAAATATATAAAACATACAGTGAAATATGGTTATCACATTAAGCATGTCTATTTTCATTTAAAACATGTTATTACAGAAACTAAATCATATCTTCTTTTCCATCTATAAAATACTCTGATTGAATACAATTATTGATTAATGTTTTTTTGTATGAGAGAAAGAACAAGAACATTATTGACATGTCGTTTTATCTAATGTGCTCTCAACTAGACAAAAGACACTTGACCAATTAGTTTACACATCAGGAATAAATCAATATTATTAAAAGTATGTTATTTATAGAATTCTAAAAATAGTGTTATTATTACATCTGTTGCTCAGCATTACATAGAAATTTGAGAATGTGTAAACTTGAGTTCATTCATGTCATTTCAATGAACCAGATGATGAGTAGAGATTTCGAAGCAATACGACTGGTACGTGTTCTAGGATTAATAGTTATAAGCGTTCTTAGAAGACTGTAGAACATCGTTAAATAGTTGTGATTGTCAGACTGAGATAAGCCATGTTGAATGGTGCAGACTTCTTATTTGGTTCGACCTCACTAATCCTTTATTGATGGTACCACTGCTGTTTCAATCTACTTTGCGATTGAAATTAAATCCTCTCACCTTGCACTTTAATAATTCCTTCAAATGCAATGGCGATGTGGGTTATAGCAAGTTGAACCGATACACACTTGTTACCGGTCTTACACTACGACTCATTCAGTTAGCTGATAAGACCGTTTCTAATGACATCACGAAATGGCAACCTATACAAGTTTCGAGAGATGTCTAAAGATGCTCAATGGCTTTTATGAACCAAAAACCATCTTATGTGTATTATATTTTATTCACCTGAGGGTCAAATTATCCCAATGCTGGTTTACTCAATGAGGAAAAGTACAACACAATAGATGCTTCTCACATTGGTCCTTAAAGTTCAGGCTTTCAGAACAAATACTGAGAGATATTTTAATCGGGTTTGTGATTGTCATGGCGAAAAGTTTATTTGTACATTATTAGGCTATTATCCGTATTTATTGAACTGCTTATAATGTAATCAGAAAAGTTAAGAACGGTCACTAAGTAGTTAAAGCGGGGTTTGAGACCCGCTCAGCCTTCAGTTTTGACAACCGGTTAGTGTAGCGAGCCATCACACAAGAGTTGTGCCCTACTTAAACCTGAATTCAAGGAATTACATTATGAAAGTTAATTAGACCCTACTCCAAAAATTAACGTTCTCTGATTTTCTGGTGTGTACTGTCGTATCCTAGAAAAGTAGGTATAGAACACCAACCAAGTCTTTATACGGTGATAAAAGGTGAAACCTTAGAAGCCACGCTTACCATGTATTACGAATATCTTGAACACCCACATTTCGAGTTCAAAGATCTGTAGCAAGTACAGATTTGTGAATTCAGCTTTAAAGTTTAGTGATACTATCTGACTGCTCAAACAGATGTGGGTAAGACGGTTTCACATATGAAGTAACTGTTCTTCCTAGTCAGTCAGTCACCTGCAACGTAGGACCAGGCATGCATATGCATCGGTCCAAGTTGCCATAAATTTTAAAAGATCTATCTAGTCTCCTAAACCAACAGTTATTTTGAAATTGATCGTTTTACTTCATATAACGGAAATAAACTACTTTATAAGTAGAAATTCGATGAAATACGCTTTCTTGATAAATTTTAAATAGATTAAGAAGAGAAAAAAATGGCAAATAACTTTGTTTGTTACCATGCTTACAATATAGATATATAATGCTGATCATGAAAGAGTAGATTTTCACTTTGTTTAATTATATAAACATTGGATATTATAAAACCCAGTATAATTAAGACATGCAATTCTTCCAAAAAAGAAAATACAATTTAACATTCATATCAACAAACATAATTTATGAATTTTTAGAGTGTCTATACACAAAAGGGGGTTTAAGGGAATTCGACAACTGACAATACACTGGTTTATTGTGGAAGAGAGTTGATTATATTGAAGAATTTTTAGGAAAATGACACACATTTTTGTTTACATTTATTTCCTATTTATTTAAACCGGCAAAAGTATGTGTTATCTTAAATAATGAAAAAAGAGGAAAATATTGTAAAAATTTAATCCACAAATCAATGGAAATCGACTCATTCCATTTCAAGAGAACCACGGCGTTTTTGTGAGCTCCGAAGTAAAGACTCCAAAGCACGTCGACGTAAAACCTCTTCAACTGATTCATGTGGGTCAATCTTCTACATAAAAAAGTAAAAAATTAACTTTCACAAAATAGAATATAAAAGATGGTTACTATAAAGCAAGTGTTATTCTTATTCAGGTTTCGGATAATTTCCAAACTATTAAATGGATCATGAATTGACGCTTATACAGATAAATCTATCTTTTGTAAGTATCAGAAAGTAGGCAGCTGACAAGTTTCCCTATGTTTACCTCGAAGATAGGAATACGAAGAATGCTTAAGTTGGTTGTAGTTTTATCAATGCTTAAAGTAGTCTAAAATACGAATTTTAGCGTAAAAGTTAGGAGCTCAAAGGTATACGGAGAGCCTTGAAAACTTCCTTAAAACAAATCAGAGTGCCAGACCACTCGGTTCGTCGTTAAAACGTGTGCTAAAGTATATAAAATTTGTAAAAGCCCTTTATATAAGCAATATTGGTCGAGTCAACGCTCACGTCCAACTATTGTCGGAATCGTCAACTTAAGTTGATCTTCGTTACAGGTGCTCATTATCTCCGTTTTTGTCATAGATATCACCCTAAGAATCACATTCTTCTGTGAACTCATTTGCCTACATAGAGTACGTAGAAGACATAGCCCTGTTTAGTGAAGATACTAAGACTGCAGTCTTTTAAATGGCTTTAGAAACAATTTACGCTCGTTCGAAATACATTCCTCCCCTACTTAATTCAAAACGTTGCTCTATGGTTTGCGCCAACATGAACTAATGATAGAGAGTAAAGTAGTTGGGTGTGTCAACCAACCCACATATCTTGGTCTCATTGACTCTGGTGGTTTTGTACATGATGAAATCTTTGCACGGATTCAGAAAAGTTACAAGGCTTTTGCTATTTCAGGTTACTTGCGGTGTGAGGATGTCTGCTCTGTATTGCTGTGAAACATGGTCTGTGAAAATGGGAGACGTACAAGAAGTCTTTCAAGCAATGATTGCATACAGTAGAACCGAGTGACTAATGCTGAGGTTAGAAGTATTTTATTGACCCAGTCGATAGATGAAGCAGTGAATCTTCACTGATAGATTTAGCTGACACGTATTACGCCTACTCCAACATGCAGTCTTGATTGGAAGAAAGCTAAGATCAGGTAAGGGGAGCAATCGCATGTATTCCTTTCCTACAAATGATTGATGAGTTTCAATATTATGGAAAATTTTACTCCGTGAACCAATTCTTTCTTCGTGAGTCATTTTCTTTGCTTAGTTTTCTACAATCACTGATAATATTATTATTACTTTCAGCTGTCCATATTTTTATTTTTATCTAATTATCCTAATTTGATGTGGGCAAACTTTTTGAAAGTACTACGTTATGACTGAGTGGACAGAGAATGTTGTCGATGTTTTAAATCTATACAACTTGTCCGACTGGTAAACTGCAAGAAAGCAGAAGGCATGAAATTCGATGAATATCAAAGCCTGCTGGCAGTTGATATAAAATAAATTCATTTTATTCTGCGAGTCTTGTTATTCTTTCTTTGACTAACTTTTTGCAATGGCGCTGGAGCAAAAGGCGTAAACTAAATATACGTAACACACCAATTGCATATACGTACTAGATCAAGTTGTCCTGAAAGGATAGTCAGTAGGGCTATAATTCAAGCAACTAGATTAATAGATTACAAGGATGCCTGCATTAAACAACTAAGATGAACAATTAACCTATGATTTAATAACAGCTAGACGACTCTATATTTTTAAAAGGAGTCCTGAAACGATGTCAACATGAACATGTAGTGATCCGAATTTCCATAAATATTTAAGGTGCCCAGGATTACTGCAACAACAGCTCAAGCTTCTATAGATGTCACAAGTCTTGATTATGAATAATAGGACTTAAAGAAAACGTAAAGCATAACAACCACGTACAATTCTTATCATGTGATCCCACCCACTCATGAGAGTATCCAACAGTGAATTAATGCTTAATTGTTTCTTCACAATGCCAGACACCAAAAGAGCGGGATTTAGATCACTATCGGAAATAAACTGATACAATAATAAAACCGTCGATGAACCAGTAAAGGATCAATATCAAAGTGTTTTTATTCAATTTTTAACCAAACTACATTAATGATATTAGAGTTTTCGCACTACACAACGTGCATGTGCTACAAAAGTGTAGATGTTATCAACATTCTGAAACGGAAAATTTTGAAAATACACATCAGCCTTCAAGTAAACCCGTTATGAAACAAAATTTTGAAAAATAAGGAATAATAATAATGATAACAGAAAATGCAACAACTAGGTAGGATGAGCATATACCTTATGTGAATTAGAGCTAGAGGTAGGAGGTAAAGCAGGACCTTCAGGAGACATATGATTTCCAAGACTTTTAGGGTGTTTACCGTTTCTTTCAGATTTATGAGGTTTCGTGTTGGTTTCATTATCACTTTCACTGCTACTGCTACTACCGGTACCACTACCACTACTGCTGCCACTGTCACTATCACTTGAACTTGATCCCGATTCCTCACTGTGTTCGTCACCAGTGGAAGATCCTGAAGTTGTCGAACTTGGGGATGTAGATCCAGAACAGGCTGGGTTTTCCGACCACTCTACGGCGAGTTCAACATCGGGAGGAAGAGCAGGACCTTCAGGTTGAGATACCTCCAGCTCTGGAGGGAGAGCAGGACCTTCAGGGGTGGGTTCTTTCTTTGAGATTTCAATTTGTGACTTTTTAGATTCTTCTACATTTTCTTCGCTTTCGCTTTCGTTGCTACTGGAGCTTCCACTACTACTACTATTACTACTACTACCACTACTACTAGAGCTGCTGCTGCTGCTGGTTGATGAGCTGCTTGACGAAGCAGATGCCTCACGTTTTGTACGCTTACTGGGGACTCCTGGAAGCAAACAACAAAGTTAGGGAAGTTAAATTGCAACTTTAATTAAAGAAAATTAAACAACTTGAAAATTATTAAACTATGATACCATATTGATCTGTAAGTCCTGTTACTTGGATCATTTGAATCTCTAACGATAGTCATTAGTAAGCATTCAATTAATGTTTAACTAAGGATTACGTGGACAATTGTACTTCCGAAGTAATTTTTCATCACAAACCGACATCAAATGAAGAACCAATGCATCTTCAATGTAGTGAAATCCATATCTGATAAATCGGTATTGTGTGTGTTTACCTGATATACAGTTAGTTTTCGCATTCGGAACGATGGATCTACATAATATTATGGATAAAATGAGCTTCCCATCTTTCAAACAGGTGCCACATTCTGATGATGAAAATGCAGAATAGACGATTAACCTATTTTTCTCTACTCCCAGTCATAGGAAATTCAACAAACCCAGGAGGAAATCCTGTTATCCTGAAGGTAAATCGTTTGCAACAATTATTGTGTAAAATAGTGCACTTTAGCGAATACTGATAAACAGCTCATTCCCTAGATCTTACAAAACTTGTTTTTGAGTTAGTACCATACCAGTCAGTTGGCTACAACGTAGAACCAGGCGCATATATATGTATCGGTTCAAGTGAGGTCAGACTCAGGGTATTAGGAAATGATAGTAAATCAGTTGATAAGGTTGTAAATGTTCATTGACTAAGATAGTTGGGCCATGCCACGTGTTGCATATGCCTGAACACCGATTACCACGACGCGAAGTGCTGACCAGTGTTGGAGATGGTTAGAAGTGGCCAAACCAAAACATGGCATCAATCCACAAAGTCATTAACTTTTAGCCATGTTGGTAGACGCAGACTATTTGGTTGAGGTCCACGTGACTGTTGTAACCAATGGTTTGAGGTTCTAGGTGACATGGCTCAGAATCAACCACAATCGCGTAAGTGAATACACTCTATCTTCTCTTAAACCTTGAGATTAAAATAGCTTTATACCTTTCTTTCCCCCTGTATCATATCCTTATACACAATCCTACTTTTAGATATCACTACTATTGAAGCAACTACTTCTGTGAATTTGGTGTTCATCCTGTTGTGCTAATGAGGTATGGCAACTTGGACAGATGCATATATGCGCCTGGTCCTACGTTGTAGTTGACTGACTGATATTAGTCAAAATGACCCCTCTATAGTTATCACAGGGTGATTTAGACCCCTTCTTATATATTGGAACAATCGGTGATGACGACCAGTTAGATGGGATTACATTCAGTTAGCAGATTTTAGCTAAAATATTAGTCACCCTAATCATTAAAACTGGAGCCAACCCATCACAACGTGCAGGAACGCTGTAATATTAACGGTCATATTACTATTTATCACGGTAAATGTGCCTTGGAACGCTGAAATCACCTTACGAAGTTAACTGGATTATCTACAGCAGGTTTTTATTATCAGTAAACTTCACTTCAAACAACTTTATATGCAACTGAGACAAAACTTAGATAATATTGAAAACGAATGAGCGAAATGTATTATATTCACCATAACATTGACAAAAAATACTAGCTGACCTTCGATTATCCTGGAATCTGAAGGTCTTTTAGAAATATGTGGGGGCAATGACGGTCCTTCAGGACTCGGCAAACGGTGATATTGGCGTCTTTCCAAGGATAAATTTTCGTGTCCAGATGAGGTTTCTCTTCTTTTTATATGACCAGGATGGTGACTATGTCGGTGATCATGATCTCTGAGATGCCAATCAGATTCTCTATCGCGCGCGCGGCTTGGTTCTGGACTTGCGTTGCGACCGTGTGATTCAACATCATGTCTGTATCTACTAGACGAACGGTAATCATAATGAGAAGGTAGGTCAGGACCTTCATATTTTCTGTAGTTTTCAGCAAAACCATCTTTTCTTGATTGTTCTAAATAACCTGATCTTTGATCTCTCTCGTTAACTTCGACCATGTTATGGTGTCGGGATCCAGAATTATGAGTATGCTTGCGAGATCGATAATAGTCTGTGTTGTGAGACGGAGACCGTTTGTGAGATTTGTGCGAATGACTGTTACCATGTCTTTGTTTATCATGCTTTTTGGAATGCTTATGGCCTTTTGAACGTTTTTCGTTCCCATAATAACTACTCTCAGGCATTTCCGGTGGACTGCGACGTCTACCGGCCATCAAGTCTTTTCTCCAGTCAGTGACAGGTGATTTCCTATTTAAAAGAAAAAAGTATTATCAGTAATGTACCAGATAAATTTCTAGATGGGGGACGCAAAACTTGCTGGACCTGTTAACAAGACTAAACAGATATAACAAATTTTGACACAATTTTAACATAAAGAGTGAATTTAAGAAATATATTCATTAAATTTGCATTTAGTATCACTTACGGCTTTTGCACCTGTTTGGAACGGGATTTGGAACGCTGACGACGATGACGAGAGCGTGAATGTGATCTACGGCGTCTTGTGTCGACCGGACATTTCTCAGGAGAGTGGCGATGATGACGACGGCGATGGTGTTGTTCAGGGGAACGCGATGAACTCGTTTCATCTCGATGAGCAGTTCGACTAGTTGCTCCATCCTAAAATTTCAGTCATCAAAAGACGTTAAGCGTGTTTGTAGATTAAACTAATCATTAAAAGTTGCACCATAACGTGAAGTGCCAGCAAACGTTATCAGACTGTCAATAATAATGCGTTGGAACAATTGCAAGCAGCTATAAGTCGACATAACATAAAGTGGTATGACGTGAAAGGTTGCAATACTACCTGAATATGAAAATAATAGTACTTATAGATCTAGTTAAGATTTAAAAAAAAACAAATAAATGGAAAAGCTATAGTTTGACAATAAAATACTTACGAGTTTCTCACGACTTTCTGTAGTAGCTGTAGGTGGTTGAGGGGCTGGTGATGCTGTTCGTGAAGTGGAACGGTTGCGATTGGTAAAAGCTGGCAAAATAAATACGATGATTCTGATGAGTATACTTTAATCTTCATAGCATCAACTAAGCATGCCGGGAAAATAAATGAAAGTCACATGTGTTTTCAGAGTGAAAAAAGCACTGCCCGTAGCTAGACAGCTAAATCCGACTTAAAGCCTCCACGTTGTGGTCAGGTAGTGAGGGAAACTTTGCTAGCTAGTTTGGGCGATCAATGAGATCGGATTAATCCACTATTCCGTTGTAAGCCGAATGAATTGAATTCCACTTTCTGGGACTAAATTCTCGCATGCTGCTCAATGTGTATGCTTATGTACATAAACTGCATGAGTCTCGACTTGTTTGGCTTATGTATATAGGTAAATGAAAAGGGTACGGGAGAAGGTTAGCACAAGGAACGTAAGCTGAAAAAATGTCTGCCATATGTTTAATAAAATCACTGGCATAATCCTTCAAATTGAAAACATAATAAAAAATATGGCAGCAAATACTGAGAGACGACTATCAACCTTTACTGAAGGAGTGCATATATCTATTTGTGTGTTATAAAGTGCGGGGCGAAAAACCTTTGCACTAGTGATATGCATGTAATGCGTGACTGCCAGCTGTATATATATGACTGTACAGATTGATAATAAATTCGTCAAAAAGGGATCTTTTCGGTAAACTTCGTGTTTATATATCATTCGAAGATGTAGATGTTTGATTTATAAGACTGATGAGTCTTTTTGTCATTTAGATGTCATGTTAGCAATTTTAGTTCAAAACTACTAAGAATATAATTAGTTGTTTCTGAAATTAATGTTACAATGTAACAAGATATGCTACCAGTCAGTGTGTGGTGTCAAGTTTTAAATGAACTTAAATTTCTAGCTGTTTCACTAATTTAAATTAAAATTATTAACTCCAGAGCACAACAAATAGGTTAATAAACCATCAATAAAGTTTGGTAGACCAGCTCATTTGACGAAGTCGAATAGATTCTTTGATCTAAACCAATCGGCTCTGAGGTAGATTCGTACACTGACGATCAGATAAAATCGTATAAAATATTGAGATAGATATCGTAATATCTGGATTATTGAAAAACACGTAAAGAAAGCAGAATTTAACTATTATGATTACATTACACAGAAGTTGTTAGGATCCAAATGATTACCATATGGAGAGAGATCATGACAATTTTGATCATTTTCATTGACATCTTTTACACCTATGCTTTCTTACTAAGGCTCCGAATAAATATATATTCGTATACAAAGTCAACACCTTAACTAACGATATGAAGTGAGGTAATTGAGTGCACCAACCACTTCATTGATCAAAGTTGTTGTTTGATGTGATTCACAATCAGTTAAAATGTAGATGTATTTATCCTTTATTTTAACCTACGAATTAAGTTCCAGTATTTCCTTATATATTGTCCTTTTGAGCAATATCAATCCTTAGTCATTATCATTATGTCTGCCACTACAATACCTTGATTCCTTCGCTATTTATCTTGTAAATTTAGTCACACCGTACCAACGTAACATGCCAACTTGGGCTAACGCACATTCGTGTCGAGCTCTAAACTAGTCCTAACTGATGACTGACGGATTGTTGACAATAGGACCACTTGAAAGGATAGAACCGTGCAGTGAACCTTACAATTTACGTGTTTACGTATCTGTTTCCAGAAACACTTTTGTAAGTTAGACTTGGCTCTTCAAGCAGCGTAGATGCCCCAAGGTCAAAGAAATTGTAACCTATTGTTTGTAAACTGAAAGCTTTAAACATGAGATGATGTGATTGACAGTTGATAATGTAAATCTTTAGATGATAATATTTTTCCATGTCTCATTACATCTGTATACTGAAAGTCTCAAATGGACAACTACCACAAAAGTGCATACTTTCCTGCTCTTCAGATTCTGCTACTCCATTGCTTTTGACAGACGAAACGCGCTTCTGATTATCTATTTGTTCAGAACTCATGTTAGACGTTCGATTAGTTCCTTTCTGAATTAGCTCATTTTCCCTCCTTCTCATTTCGAGAACAAACTTTTCATCCTCCTGAGAAAAAAATGAAATAGCATTTATTAATAACTCATTCGTAAGATGACTAATGAAACGATAAGATCAAATATTGACATCTATTTTTTCTGACGTTAACATAAACCAGATAACTCATAGTGTAATTTGTGAGCCTTTAGGTTCAAGACCCATTGTATCGGTCTTGTAATTAATAGATGGTAGATATGTTCATAAGCAAATATGATAAGGCAGATCGCGGCTGTTGACAATTCTCCAAAATGACAGTTTTATTTACATCGAAGCTGGTGCTGTCAAAAAGAGACATGCTAGATCCACCAGTTAGAAGTCACAACAGGAAATATCGATCGCTGTTTTTGATTTGAAAGATGGAATGTTTCCAAAAAATATGATTGTCTTACGGTAACTAAGATGACAGGTTTTTAAGATATCAGTTTTATTCTTGAAGCCTGAGCAACTCATTTACCGGGCACAAATTTATACACCTGGCTATGGGCCGCAGGGTTGAAGCAAGGTTCAGACCTCCTACTTAGTTACCAGAAGTCGAACACCTTAGTCACCTAGAATTCGATGGAATCCAGAACAGTAAACTCCCAAATAAACCATTGTGATAGGAGTGATGGCAGGACAATACCAGGAGAGTGTCAACTGTGCACTGTAATTAGTTGGGAAATTAATTTTACTAAGTAAACAGAGGATTTAAGCGGTTATTATCGACACATAACCTATATGAACGTGCAATTAGAGCCTTAATACAGTCTTCAGTAATAAAGATAGTAGGTTGGTGAACCTGTGTTTATCTTGATGGGCGCCGTTTTCGCCGAGTTAGATAGTTCAACGTTTTCGACCAATAATAGTAATACTTAAGTAAAATGACCGAATTTATATTTAGAGTAAATTTTGATGGTCAATGAAATAGTAGTTTAGCACATGATCAAGTAAAGACTTTGTCAAGTTCTTAACCGAAAGATTACCTGACGCTTTGCGATCTCTTCTTTCTTGGCCTCCAGAAAAGCTGCAGGAACGCCATCTGGTGTCTGCATGGCAGATAACAATAAATCCCACAGTTCGGACAAAAACACCCTCGCATTTTTGCTGTTTAAAAATCCCGTTATATTAATCTGGATCTCCTTTGGGTCTGGATGCTAGAAGGAACAGAAAATAACACATAAGTTGGGGAAGCGAATACCCAATTAACTGACAATGAGAATTAATTATTAAATTAATAGATTTTCAGACAAGCTCAAATGTGTACCGGCAGCGCACTCAGTGCGTCGCAGGAGACCTGAGTTCCACCATTGTTTGTCGATGTGCATCCCAAAAGACCTGAAAATTTAATCGAAACCAACTTTAAAATTGGAAAAAATGATCATTATTATAAGTTAATTTAAAAATGGAAAAATACAGTATTAACTGGTTTATATTTCGTAAGTTAATAAATCCCAACTACGTTAAAATCTATTCATAACACTATTTTTCAACTGACACGCTAAAATACTTGTGGTGGATGACTAAAATATGTAAAAACCTAATTTCAGATGTTAGAAAAAGTGAAGTTACTACAAAATGCTAAGCGCCAGTAACAAGAATAGCTGCTTTGAAATCAGATTTTCTGCGGAGATGCAAGCATATGAACGACAGAATAGCCACGAATTTAATTTTGGGTGTGTAGAATAAAAGCAGCAATTGGAAACGATGAACACAAAATTCCATGGCGAAGTTGAGATATCCGTTTATCAAATAAGGGACGAGTATATTGCGCGGTCGGCCTATGCTCCATTGGGAGTAACAGGCGTAAGTAAGTAATATTGCGAGGTAATTCGCTCTGTTTTACTTTACGGCTGCGAAACATGGTCATTAAGAGTCGAAGATACTCGTAAGCTACTAGTATTTGACAACAGATGCCTAAGAAATATTGCTCACATCTTCTGGGATCGCCGTGTAAGTAATAGTGGGGTTAGACGCAGAGTATTAGGGAATGACGGTAAATCAGTTGGTGAGGTTGTGAATCTTCATCGACTGAGATGGTTGGGCCACGTGTTGCGTATGCCTGAACACAGATTACCACGACGTGCAATGCTAACCGGTTTTAGGTCCTACTCACTGCCTTCTCGTGGCGGGGGCGTTCTTTACGAAAATGAGAGAACGAAAAGCGAATGTCCAGCGCTTTGACCGGATACCAAACCAATGGTACACATGGGCTCCAGGATCCTGAGGGAACAAATGGCGTTTGAACCAATCTTTGGTCACCGGCTACCATGGGACTGCATCTCCTTACGATGATCCACTGCCTTGTGGATCAGATTTTCAAGTCGAAGGCTCGGGGTGTGACCCTCTAAGAAAACCACCTGCTTCGGTTTGGGCACCCGGTCAGTATAACAGCCCTAACACATATCAAATGAGATCTGTGCGGCGCATATGTATTTGGTACCTCCTTGTACCAATATCTATGTGTTAATATAAATAAATGTAAATGTCGTTAGGTATGGTTGAAAGAAAGTTAGGCGTGGCCAAACCAAAACGTGGCATCAATGCTTGAGGTCACTAACTTCTGGTCTGAGCCATGTTGATAGATGCAGACTACTTGGTTGGGGTCCGCGAGACTATCGTAACCAATGGTTGGAGACTCTTGGTGACATGGCTCAGAATTGATCACATTGGCGTAGGTGTATACACTCTTCCTTCAAACTAAGAGATTAAAATCACTTCATATCTTTCTTTCTACGAACTAATTCTTTCTTTCTGTACTATCTCCTTATATGCAACCTTTCTTTTTCGTGGTGTAGCGGTTAGCACTATGGACTCTGATATATTACCACCGCTGAATTAACTACTTCGATGAATTTGGTGTTCATCTTGTTGTGCTAATGCGGTATGGCAACCTGAACCGATGCACATATATGCCTGGTCCTACGTTGCAGCTGACTGACTGATGGCATACACCGGCATAAATGTAATACTCAGCATTGTAAACCCCGAACAAGCTGTATTCATATAGGGAATTAAAACACTGAAAACTGGTTGGGAAATAACACGATAACATACAAACAATGTACAAAGAATGCAATGTTCTGGATCCTTTTTATTTAGTGTGAATTTCCCTCAGTTTCGACGTACAGCAAACAACTAATAAGTCAGCTTCCACACATGCGTACTTTTATTACTCAGAAAAATGTCCGTATCGAAAGCTTACTGATCTACTTATGCCTTAAGAACAGAATGAGGCATGACAAGTAACATTTCAGTTCAACGTTTCCAGTTTAAAGTACTGATTATTTGCCCTCATTCAGAATGCGCATACAATAAGCTCTAATCGTATCAGTGCGCTGACTCGGTATAGTAAACTAGTTCAATGCACATCTGTGCCGTTCTTACGTTTCTGACAACCATATATCTTGACTATTACATGCGTAACCTTCAACAGGTAACAAAGCTAACAAAGAAAATTTGAAAACTAACTTCGTAAATAGACGTATCCCAGAGTTCAGACATGTCTAGTAAACAGTAAAATATCCCACTGCATGTTTGCAACTTGTTTGTAGGTGGCTTTTATACACGAAATTCGAAGTGACCAACACTGGTGAAAGCAAGCTCCCGGTAAGTGTTTTATGAGTAAAATAACCTACACTTTCGGCTTCTGGACGAAAAAACCTGGACTAAAAGCAGATGTCGAGGAGAAACTCAGGACTTTCACTAAAAAACTACACAGATGGAAGGTTGATCAAGACGAACACTACATTGATTATTTAAGTAACCATTTTCAATGACACAGAGTCATCAGACAAAATCATTCATCGAACGGGGGTAAGCCATGATTATATCTAGACCCTGATCTAGTCTAACCAAAAAGTGAAACCAGTGTCAACAACGAAAAAAGTAAGCAAACTCACGCGCTCCTCCAGTTGGTTGAAAATGTAGTCACAGACCACCTCGTCCTCAAAGTTTAAAAGCTCTGTTATACGCTTAACAATCCATGGTCTTATAGACTCCAAATTAATTTTGGACATGTCAACCTGAAAATAAATGACAAGTAGAGCTCATGCCTTTTGAGCCAAGTTTTCTCCGAATTTCATAGTTTTCATCAACTTTTTCTTCTTATCAGCGAACCTGGCATCTTGCTCAGCACTTGTACCCTAAACACCGATAGAAACAATTAGAAAGCTGAAAAGGAAAAACCTTGAAGAACCCAGCGTCTGTCATAATCCCGGTGTGACTAGAAAAATAGTGTTACGTCCCGCCCGGCGGATTAAACAAAACTGTTCAATTCCCAATGTTATCCAAAAAGAAAAATATTTTCACCACATTTTCTTATCACAGTGATGGTTCAACCAGGATTATTATATATATTATTATATTGTTATTATATTATATTATTATATTTTTTTATAATGATGACTTATTATCAACCGTTCCGCAGATTTCATAATTACTAGTTCCAAGCTTAGTTTTCCCATGCATTGTATTTTGGATGGCTAGTAAGAAAACAATAATTATTTTTGGCTTTAAAGTGTCATTCGCATGTATCACTGCTGTTTTGTTCCCCTGAGGTGTGATTAACAGCGGTTGTAGCGTGTCAAATTTTCACCGAATTACTCATGTCCTGACTCAGCCTCTAAGACATTCTGCTTCTCAAATGTATGCATCCTTGATAGTAAATTGATAAGTCTATGTTGCATACAATCCCCCGTTTGATTTTTACAGATGAATTTTTCATACAGTCTTCCAGCTTAACTAGTCTATTGGAGCAAGTGTTCGTTACTGACTCTGCTTCAAAACTCTGATACTGCAAGCATGAGAATAGCGTTTAGTACAAAATAACTTCGTTCAAAATAGCCTGTCTTTCCGCCTGTGCGGTCGACGGGTTATTGGGTTACACGAGTTCTAATTCGAAAGAACTAGATATTAAGTGGATACGTACCTGTTAACCGGTGAGATTTCCATAAAAATACTGACACATTTATACTAATGGACTACAACCAGCATCCATTTTTGTCTCAACTGAGCCATCTCAGTTGCGTACGGAGTCAGATTTTTCTCCCTAGATTATCCGAAATTGTAATCATCATAGGTAACGATCAATTTCCTTATTGTGTCCGTTCAAGTGACATGGAAGTGAGTCTGTAACAAATTAGGTTGGTTGTAAAGAGTTGATCTTGAAGATGCCACAGGTATTCGGAGTTTGACAACGCTTTAACCAGTAACACCTTCTAATACGAAGCGCACCCACCAAGTAAAATCAAAAGACAGAAGCGAGGAGATCGAAGATATATTTGATAAGCTATCAATATATCGAGGATCGTTGGAACTAATCTGGCTAGCGATTGAGGCAGATGTTGAGCACGGCGTTCCCACACGTGATCTGGTGCGGATGCTTGACCGAGCGCCTTCCGCTAGATGAGTCCACTAAAACTATGGTCAGCATCCAATGTCGGAAACTTACAGAGCTATTTGATTTTGGGGAATTATTTACCGCTACAGATCACTCCCCCCCTAGTGGGGTAGTGATGACCCTAAGACGTGGCCAGCCAGAAGTTTAAACCCAACGAGATTTTCGTTGGTAAACACTCTTCTGATAGCTTGCTAGGTTTAGCAGCGTCTGGTCGTCTTTCCTTACTATAATGGATCATGATGTACAATATAGTAAAAAAAGGTACAATGCAGATTTTCGTTTTTCGCAACTTCATCGTTCTTTTCCAGTCGTCCTGGAAAAGAAAAGAAAAATATGTAAGTGCATGTCGGAATACACTCGTACGCGCGTGAAAACACAAAACGGGCGAAGAAGAAGGAAAACAAACTCATGCTCACGTAGTAGCGTAAAATAAGATTTTTATAATATCGTTGTTTTTTTGTTTGTTTTTTTTGAAATAAAAAAAATCATATATAAGCATATTAAATTCAGGTTTTTTTTAAAAAAAAATTATATGTAGTACAAAGGGAAATTCGAGAGGATGTAAAATGTTAACTTGTATCTTACGTGCAGTAATCGTTCAAGTGTTCTGGAAATCTTAATCTTCTTCCAGAACGCGTTGTTTTGAGTTTATTTTCGGATACCGTCGCAGTATCAACGTGTGTGTCTGCTGTCGATTGAGGCATTATAAGCGCAGGAGTTGTGTCGTGCGATTGTATTGAAGGAAAATCGACGTGAATAGGATTTCCTTCTAAATACGCTGCTTTGAGGCGATCGATGCTGATGCTTTCGTTGGTTCCGTTCTTATCTATTATATAGTACTTAGATTCGCGTTGAAGAACTTTGAAAGGTCCTTCATATGTTGATTCGAGAGGTCGTCGATGCGAGTCTCGACGCACGAAAACGTGTGTACTATGTAGTAAGTCAGGTTGAACGAAAACATCAGTTGATTGTGGTCGAGTGGAAACAGGTTTAACTGAACGCATTGTGTTTGTAAGCCTGTTAGCGTAGGAGGTTAGATCCATGTCCATCGAAGAGGATGAAGGATCCATGAACTCTCCTGGAAGTCGAAGGGTCGTACCATAAACGAGTTGAGATGCAGTGTATCCAATGTCAGATTTCACTGCATTGCGTATGCCTAGTAAGACGAGTGGAAGGGCGTCAGTCCACTGAGAAATGTTTGAGGCTGATAGTGACGCTTTTAGTTGTCGGTGAAAACGTTCTACTAACCCGTTTGCTTGTGGGTGGTAGGCCGTCGTTCGAAAGCGAGTGATTCCTAGTTTCATGGTAAGACAACGGAACAGTTCAGATTCAAACTGACGTCCACGGTCTGTAGTAATGGTTGTTGGGCAGCCGAAGTTTGCTACCCACCTCTCGACGAAGGCGCGAGCCACTGTTTCAGCAGTAATATCTCTGATGGGTACTGCTCCTGGCCATCGAGTAAAACGGTCTACGCATGTTAAAAGATAAGAATATCCATTTGAATCTGGTAAAGGTCCTACCAAATCCAAATGAACATGATCGAAGCGAGCATCGGGAGTTTTAAACGAGCCTAAGGGACATTTGTTATGCCTAATAACCTTAGATTTCTGGCAGCTTACACAGGAACGTGCCCACTCCCTCACATCTTTATTCATACCAGGCCAGCAAAACCGTTCTGCTATAAGCTTGATGGTTGCACGAACACCTGGATGAGAAAGTCTGTGCAACGTATCGAAGACGTTGCGTCGATATTGTTTCGGCACGATTGGGCGATCCCTACCTGTAGATGTGTCACAAAGTAAGGTTTCCTTACCTGTTCCCATCTGTTTAATGCGCAGTTTAAGTGTTGTTGAGGCCAACTCGTGCTGAAGATCACTGTCTTCTTTTTGAAGTTGGGCGAGTTTTAAAAGGTCGATTCCTTGGGGACTGTTCAAGGAATTTATTCGAGACAAGGCGTCTGCGACTACATTGTTTGCTCCAGAAATGTGTCGAATATCTGAAGTAAACTGCGAAATGTACTCCAGTTGTCGAGACTCACGTGGTGAGTACTTGTTCGAAGAAGAGCTTAAGGAGAACGTAAGTGGTTTATGGTCGGTAAAAATGATAAATTCACGGCCTTCGATATAGTGTTGAAAATGCCGGACAGCACAATACATAGCTAGGAGTTCCCTACCGAATGTGCTGTACCTCGACTCAGTGTCTAGCAACCGTCTAGAGAAAAATGCCAAAGGTTGCCAGGAGTGGTTAACCCATTGTTGTAAGACTGCTCCGATTGCTGAGTCGAATGCGTCTACTGAGATGCTAATGGGCGCTTTAGGGTCCTGATGAGCAAGCATTGCTGCTCGGGCGATATGTTCCTTAACCGTGGAGAATGCTTTTCGGGTAGTGTCATCTAGATTAATGGATTTCGCATTTCCACGAAGTTGGTCAGTAAGGGGTTTCATAAGTAACGCGCATTTCGGTATGAATCGTCTATAAAAACTTACCAGACCGTTAAACGTGCGCAATTGCTTGATGGTGGTCGGTTCTGGGTAATCCAGAATGGCCGCTACTTTCGTTCTAAGGGGTCGAATGCCATGCGCATCTATAGTGTGTCCTAAGAAGTCTAAGGATTCGGTTCCGATTTGGCATTTCTGAATGTTAACGGTAATGCCATGCTTTTGTAGTCGGTCGAAAACAATGTCCAGATGCTGGAGATGTGATTCTCTGTCCGGACTTGCTATTAGACAGTCATCAACGTATGCATGTACGAAGTTGAGACCTCGAAAAACGTCATCTATGAACCTTTGGAAAGTCTGTGCCGCGTTTCTCAGACCGAAAGGCATTCGCAAAAATTCATAGAGTCCGAAGGGCGTTATAATAGCGGTTTTTGGAATGTCTTCAGTGGCCATAGGAATTTGGTTATAAGCTTTTACCAAGTCAATTTTTGAAAAGACAGTTGCACCTTTCAAGGTAGCTGTCAAATCGTGAATGTGGGGCAACGGGTAACGATCGGGAATGGTGTTTGCATTCAATCTCCGATAGTCACCAGTTGGACGCCAATCGTTGCTGTCCTTTTTAGGGACCATGTGCAACGGAGATGCCCATGGGCTATTTGACGGTCGTATGATCCCTAAGTTTATCATATGGTCGAATTCGTTTTTCGCCAACCTTAACTTTTCGGGGGCCAGTCGGCGTGCTTTCGAGAATTCAGGTGGTCCTGTAGTCGTGATGTGATGTGTAACATTGCTGGTTACACACGGCAATTTCGGTTGCGATTGGTAAATGCCAGAATATTTATCGAGTAGTGGTTGGTAGAAGGGGTCTATAGTGTGCTTAATAGTGACTGGGGATAACCTGCAACCAGAAAAAGAAGTCAGGCAAACAGATAAATTAGTGTTTCCGTCAACTAACCTCCGTTTGCGCGTATCGATAATTAAGTTGTGGTGTTGTAGAAGGTCCATACCAATGATTGGCATAGAAACATCTGCAACAACAAAAATCCAGTGAATGGGTTTGCGTAAACCCACGTTAAGATAAACATACCTTTGGCCATAAGTAGCGATAGGCTTTCCGTCTGCCGCCTGTAGATTTAAAACAGGCTCGTGTAGCCTGTCGTTGGAATTCGCCGGGAGAACGCTAACCTCTGCGCCAGTATCTACGAGGTAGCGAACTCTCGTTATCATATCAGTGACATATAAAAGACGGCTATGTTCGCCGGCTACGGTCGCCGTTAACGCGTGCCGGCTTGGAAGTTTCCCGAAGCGTTCTTCGCGTCGACGGATTTCGCATTGGGGAAATTGCAGGGTTTTCTGCAATTTCTGGTTATGGTACCAGCACCAATCAGGATTATCTGTCTCTCAAGTTCTAGATACGGATCGCCTACGTGATGTGCTTCTCCGCGGAGTAAGTGATCGTTTGCGGTCGTTACCGAGTTTGAGATAGCGCGTGAGTGTATGACACAACTGTGTTATGTCATTCTGGGTCGTTTGAGGCTTTTCTTTGACTGAAAAAACCTCGGCGTTAGGAGACCTAGTGATCTCGAGAATGCGATCGGCAGATGCCGCTAGTTCGTCTACGGCGTTGTTTTGGAACGAGACCAAAACAGCTTGCACCTGTTGAGGAAGTTTGGATAAGAAAAGTTGCTTGAATAGGCCGTCATCGAAGGTTCTTTGGCCAATGACTTCTCGCATTCTTTGCAACATGTCTGTGGCAGAACCGTGTTGCAGGTCGATGTTGTTAAGGAGTTGGTCTAACCTTTGTCGATCGGTTAGATCTCCGCGTTTAAGGATGGCCTGTTTCAGTGTTTGGTATGGATCAGCAACATCACTAGTAAACATACTAGGTGTTACGTACCTGTTGAATTCGCGCGGTAGTGCCTTGACTACTGCGAGGAATTGTGCACGCACATCGTTCACACCGTGCTCGTAGAAGTCGGCTTCTGCATAACAAAACCAGGCTTCGATGTTGTCTGGCCAGAAAGGCATAAGTTGGAAAGAGGGTGGGGACACAGTCTTTAACTTGAATACTTTAGGTGTCTGTTCAGTCATAGTAATATACCAAGTACGAAAGGTGAACGAGTGGCAAATATATATATGAACCCAAAAACACGGAAAAAAAATATCACAATGTAAAAAAAAAGAAATTAAAATAAGACAATGATATATGAAATCACAAAAAGGAACAGACTCACAGTTTACAATATGGTGTACCAGATCACGTCGGGCTCACCAATGAAGATGCCACAGGTATTCGGAGTTTGACAACGCTTTAACCAGTAACACCTTCTAATACGAAGCGCACCCACCAAGTAAAATCAAAAGACAGAAGCGAGGAGATCGAAGATATATTTGATAAGCTATCAATATATCGAGGATCGTTGGAACTAATCTGGCTAGCGATTGAGGCAGATGTTGAGCACGGCGTTCCCACACGTGATCTGGTGCGGATGCTTGACCGAGCGCCTTCCGCTAGATGAGTCCACTAAAACTATGGTCAGCATCCAATGTCGGAAACTTACAGAGCTATTTGATTTTGGGGAATTATTTACCGCTACAATCTCAAGCAACTAAGCATATATCAAAACAGCATAGTTCAGATATTTATTCACTTCTTTATTTTGTTTAAGCGTTATATTTCTAATTATCATATATGCATTAAAAAAGAGTATTTTTCTTGTTTTGTGTTTATACTTTTTCGTACACTAGATGTTTACACTGTCTTTTTCCTTCCAGACGACCAATCTTTCCTCGAGGCAAAACACGTGAAACCGAATAATTATCAACTATATTTATGTATTTACATTTTGTACCTTATTATTTTATGCAGGCAGTGGAGCAGTTCTTCAGGTTTTATTGATTTTCATCATTATCTTTGAAGTAGACTCTTCTTTACTTTTTACTTGAGGGCGACTCAAGAGGCAGGTGAGTAAACACCTGATAGCCGGACAGAGCATGAAAAAATCGTGCCTCACCAACATGGTGTTGTGTAGCCTGCTCGCGGCACTTCATCAGATATTCTTGTTCCATTTTCTCAAACTCTTTCTCTTGCGAGCACGTAGCAAACCGTCAGCTATAGTGTAGTAAAAATTGCATGCTACAAAATAAGATGGCAAGCTGGCAAATGAAGAGACATCCACGAACTATCGTCGATCACCGATGGAGTTGTCATTGATTTGAAGTCATAGTGAGCGAGTTGATAATTCTCCCTTCGACTGCGGAAACAGAACTTAAACGCTTTTGATAAATAGGTTATCGAACCGACGTTCCTACGGAGGTCGATTCTAGGGGGAAGCTAATGTAACAGCTTAGGTTGGTTGTCAAGAGTTAATCTCAAGCAAATGAACATATATCAAAACTGCATAGTTCAGATATTTATTCACTTCTTTATTTTGTTTAAGCGTTATATTTCTAATTATCTTATATTGCTTGTTGAGAGGTTTTGTTTGTCTGAGTAAGGAATCCCACGCTCCACTGTGACTGCGCGAAGATCAAAATAAAGACCTATTTTCCTACGAGTCTAGTTTCTTCTATTAATAACGCGAGGGTTACCATAAGTCACGAAAAGTCATCCAGGATAGTATTTTTGGTAGGAACTTCTAACAGACTTTCGATTGGTTGTTTTTGACCAATGCGCATATGTTCTATTGAAATATGAATCCGTTTTTTTATATTCATATATATCTGCATATTTTTCCTCAAAAAATATCCGAGAAAATATTTTTGTGTGGAAATTTTATTCATGTTGCACGTATATCAAGTTTCTTTCCTACATTTCGTTTATCTACGCATGTACGATTTTATTTCGACGGGCTCCCACAGTTTTATTTACTTCTTGCCCGGAACGACTGAAAAAATTTCAAAAAGAACTCATAACGAACACGATATATTGAACTTTTAATTGAAAGTTTCCTATTATAAAAGTGTACGACATGGCTCTTTAGATTAGACCAGACGCTGTGGACAATAAAAACGAAAACTCATTCGGTTTCAATACATCGTACGATGTCTGATTAACTTAAATTCTGTAGACAACGTTAAATCGAACCGGAGTTTAAATATACCTTGTATTACATCATACTGGACTACTGATTGCATTGATTTTGGGATCATATAGGAAGATCAGACATGAACAGAAAGTTTTTCAGAATCTGAGTTTTTGTTATCCTTTCTAGTAGCATTTTCGAGTAAATTAAATTTCCCTAATCCTTAGCCTGGTGATCCATTGTGCTGAATAACTTGCTGGTCAGACGGCAAAACACTTACAAAATAATAATAATTTATTCTCAATTAACAGTTTGTTACATGAGGCATGCCAGTTTACGGGCAAGATCAAATTGTTACAAATGATACAATTTCCACTAAAGTAAATTACTCAGCTGGGTTGATAATTTATAAGATGTGAACGTAGATGGTTTTAGTCAGTATCACGGTTTGCGCGCTTCATGAACGTTGCGTTGCGACGTGCGACTGATGGTCGATAATAGATTCATGTGAAGTTGAGGGCCTCTAGAAATCACAACCTTTACCTCGAAACTTGAGCCAAGATCTTTCTTCCTCGCCCAATTTTGTTGTTGATTGTTGCAAACTATTGACTGACTGTAATGTTGTGTTTGACAAAACTCGAGGTTACTGCGTGGAGCCGCTGACCAGTACTACTCTTTGACTGCCTAATGGAAACGGTTGTAAGGATCTTTTCAGACCCTATTTTGTTGGGAATACAACCATTCTTCCTCATGTTTAGTATGTCATCTTATTCTTGAAAAATGTCTGAGTGTGCAACAAAAGCTTGATCATTTGGGATACTTAGTGCTATTGGCATAATTTGTCTCACTTCTTGATCAAAGTCAAATTGATAAGGCGGTGTTTGTGACGTGTGATTCAAAACACCTTTACTAATGCGGTCCGAGTAAACCTTAGTTTTTTGGCCATTTTTATCTAGGTCGGACGTTAGAATTTTGGTTGTTGTACAAACATCTAGATTAAGAAAGAAGTACGGTAGAGGCGGACATTTTAGATGCAAACCCGTGAAAATAACCAAATAATAGCAAAGTACATTTGAATTGACAAAAGAAAATACAAAATCGTTTAAAGGAAATGATTTTCATACGCAATCAAAAAGAACTTACTTAAAGGACTCACAGTATTCTTATAGTAACTGACAACAGTGTATCGTTATTTGTTTTGAATATACCAATTTAGAAATTATAGGCTTGTAAATAGTTTCTCAAAAGCGTCAGTTTATGAAATATGAACTAAAAACCTACGATTTTTATGATGATGGTAGGTAATGTAGTGTTGAAAAAGACTGATTTCACAATTTGATGATGCCGACGAATTTTCACACAATTTCCAAAATCAGTAGGAATTGCTGCTGGAAGCTATGAAAGCCGCTCACGACGGACTAAACATTACTCACCGGGTGAGGCCTTTGTATATCCCTCTAAGATTCACCCTCAGTAGAGCTGAGTATTTTCTCTTAGGACCACAAGGGACGAAAATCTTCAAAATACCTACGTATACAAGGTATGTGTTTTGCCATAGGATACCAGTCTAACCAATTTGAAACCTTTATCATCACACACATTTTAAGAAACAAAGAAATTTGCAACGTATTGTACGCTTGACGTTGATAATGTTTTGGCACGACTCGGTGGTTCCTACTCGTAGATATGTCACATAGAAAATGTCTCTTTACTTTTCCCAATCTGCTTCAACCGTAGTTTGAGTTGTCAAAGATAACTCATGCTGAATGTCAGTGTCTTCCTTTTGGGACTGTGCAAGTTTAGGAAGGCCGATCCCCCGGAAATCGTTCAAGTAAGTTATGAGAGACAAGGTGACTGCGACCACATTGTTTGCCCCATAAGTATGTGCTATATCTGAAGCAATCTGCGGAATGTGGTCTAATTGTCTGAAGACAAGCTTAGAGAGAAGGTGAGAGGTTTATGGTCGCTTATCAGAGTAAATTCTTGGGTGTTTGATGCAATGTACAGCAAAATACATGATTAGGAGCTCGTTGCCGAATGTGCTATACTTCGATTCACTGTCTTGTGACCGTCTCGATAAGTGTTAAAGGTTGACAGCTATCATATGCCCACTATTGTAAGACTCCTCCGATTGCCGAGTAAGATGCGGTAACTGTGCTAATAATCGGTGCTCTGATGTACCAATGTGCTATTCTAACATTTTAGTTTCGTTGACTAAAAGCTAACAAAAAGCATACGAGTGAACGTCATAACGTTAAAGCTCAGATAGATATTCACTTCCATACTCCTTACTATTTCATAGATTGAACGTTGAAACGCTTTGTGTGTTTGAAATGGTAACCTCGCGCTCCACCATATGCTATCCCATCATCGAAATAGTGACCTATTTACAACTAGCCTGGTTTCTTCTATCAGTAGAACGTAGGGTGTTCACCTACACGAAATGAGCATGGTTGCTTAACATCGAAGAATGACTTTTTCGTTTTGTCATTTAAATTGGAGATTTTAGAATTTCCACGAAGTTGACCGGTTAAGGTTCCTATGAGAAACGCACAAGTCTGTATGACCCGTCGATAGGAAATTTCCAGGCCGTTGGATTTACGTAGATGCTTGGTTGTTGTCCATTTTGAATAATTTAGAATGGCTTTCACTTTGGTTTTCAGAAGCTGGAGGTCTTAAGCACCAAACTTGTGTAGAAGAGAATTTAGAAAGCCGGTTCAAACTTGACGTTTCTGGATGTATACAGTAATGTCGTACTTTTGCACTTGTTCGAAAACAAGGTCCCGATTCTGAAGATAAGATTCTCTCACAATTGATTGATCACTGGGTGATGATCAATGTCATGCGTGTCTAGTCCTTATTATTAATGGAGATCGAATGTTATCGACCATGTGACTACATCTCAGTCATACAGGAAGCCGGTCGCGAACCGGATAGCTCAGTGTTAACGTCTTTGACTATGAAGCTGGGTGACACGGGGCCAAATCCGCAAGGGAGCACCAGTTTCCTCAAAGATTACAGGTACACCTTGCTGACGAGTGCCAAGTAGCACGAAACCCGGGTCCGGGGTTTCCTGTCGACTACCTCCAACCACCAACTGATGCGATTCTCTGTCCGGACTTTAGATCAGGCAGCCATATACGTTGGCTTGTTGGAATCCGAGACTTCTAAATGCATCGTTGAAGAATGTGTGGAAAGATTGTGCGGCTTTTTCTAAACCAAACGGCATTCACGAAGCTTTTAGAATCCGAAGGAAGTTATGATAGCGGTTTGAAGGATGTCGTTTGCAACGAATTGGTTTTGTTTATGTAGTAATACCAGATCGTTTTTGGGGAAAACAGTATGTTATTTAGGCTAGCTGTCAAAGTCCAACGCGTAACGATCGGCATAGAAGTTCGTATTTAGTCGCCGATCATTACAAGTTGGATGACAAACATTGATGTCTAATATCGGGACCTTGAGCAATGGAGATGCTGATGGACTGTTCAATGGACGAATAATTTATAAGCCTATGATGTGGTCAAATTCGATTCCGACCAACATTAGCTTCTCAGGAGGTAGTTGGTGTGCTCTCGAATATACAAGTGGTCCTGTAGTCCTGATGTAGTGTGTGACACTACTGCTTACGTATTGTGATTTATTTTATGTGCGGTGAAAATCAGAGTACTTATCGAGTATCTATTGATAAAACGGGTCGATTACGTGCTTAATTGTTAGGAGGATTCAGAAGTAAATAGGTGGGAAAACAATGACTTTTAAACTTATGTTAATGAATATTTGTAGAGTTAAGCTTTTTTGCTTTAATCGTCAGTAACTTTTCACTTACTCTACTTGATTTATTTAAAGCTATCATAAAGGTGGTTTTGAGGAGATTGTAGTAATTCAGTAGTTCAATTAATAAGTCAATTAAAGCTAGACAACTATTAAACGCCTGTAAGCACTGGACAAACGCTTCGTCCTGGTACGGGACTCCTGAGCGGCGCGCATTCACAATCCTGCCCCACGGAATTCGAACCCAGGACCCGGTCTCACGTGAGAACGCTTAATCTGAAAACCACTGAGCGGAAATCCAACGCTGTCAATGTCTAACTCCAACCGATCCACAAAATTATGATCAATGAGTCACTGCCTCCCAACAGACACATTTGAACGTCATCAGTAATTTCTGGTTTTCCACGATGATCCGATTTTAAAGTGACTCATGAATTCAGCTATTTAATGGTGTACTCACTATTATTTGATTTACACATGTATTTCAGTATTTCCATATTCGTGGTTCATACATTTAAATTGTCTTAGATCTGTCATGAATTTTTAAATCACGAGCAAACTTCCAGTCATCCTTAATTTAAGATTTAATTAAATTCGTCAATATAGTAATATTTCAGCGTCTTCATCTTGATATTTCTCGATATTAAGAGGAGTAACTTATGTTATTGCTAAAATACAGTTTACTTGATATCTTTTGTTTGCTTGAAATCCTCATAAGCAAAAGAGAACAGGAGAACCAAAGAACACATTACACAGACAAACGGGGACATACATGAAAATAGTGAACAACAATTAGATAGAACCAGGAAGGAAGGCTCAGGACAGAATGCGTTGGGGACTACGGGTTAGGCGGTGTATGCTCCATTGAGAGTAACAGGCATAACTAAGTAAGTAAGTAAGTAATTACGCAAGTAAGTAAGCACGAAGGTGTGACTGTGAATAATCTACAGCCAGAAAATGAAGTTCCACAACCATGTAGTAGTAATGGTTCCTAACCATACGATCTTCGAAGCCGAATATATGATTTCTGAGAAGACTCACTTTTAACATGTAATACAAAGAGAATATCAAGAATGGTGAATGCGGAAACAATCACTCATTCAATCGCGAAGCATGTCTCAGCCTTGCAGACGTGATCACTACATGTAACTGATTACTATTCGCATTAAATATAATATTTTGTCCTCAACTCAAATGTGTTCTTCATAAGTACTAGGTATCATATTGGTGATTGTCACGATATGATGAGTCGGAATAGACAATGTTGTGACATTTACGAAAGTTTTTATAGATTGGGCAGTCACATCATAACACATCTGCAGTTTCGGAATTCGGTCTGTTAATTAAATTGTACTAATAACGAATCCGGCCGTAATTCTACAAACGGATATTTTAGCATCTCCTTCTACCAACCTCCATTATCTCGAGTGGATAACTAAATTATAGTGTTGAAGTGGGTCTATACCAAAGCCGTCATCGAAATATCTGCAACAACGAAAATTCGGTAGCAGCTTAACTTTGGCATAACATTTGTTTGTGAGTTAGGATTACACGTCTAATGACAGACTTCTTCATCGTGTCACAAGGTTCCTAAGCATTACTAGGATCATACTGAGTATTATGTACCTGTCAAAATCATGCGGTAGTACCTTCAGAAGTACAGGGATTTGTGCATGTGGGCCTGTCGTGCCGTGCTCATGGAAGTCAGCTTCTGAATTTCAGAATCAGGCTTCTGTATTGTCGAGCCAGTATTGCATGAACTAAAATGTAGAGGCCGAAAAAGTTTTAATCTTAACTAGCTTAGATGTCTGTTTCGTCATGTTGAAGATAAAAATGTACAAATGGGTGGGAAAAATATGTCCGAAAATATGAGAACAATATCTTAATATGGAAAACTAAAACTAAAAGTGATATTTGGTGTTCCGACAAGGAACAGAGACTCACTGTATTGATTTGTGTACCAGCTGACGTCGGGCTCACCAGTAAAGCTGCTGTAGGTATTCGGAGTTTGGCAATACCGTACATGTTACACCTTCATCACTAAAATATGCCAGACTAGTCAAATCAGAAGTCAGAAATGAATTGGTTCGAATTTTACTAGGGAGGCTATCGTTATGTTGGGAGGCGTTTAGTCTTATCTGGCTAGTAGTTGCAAGGGATGCATATCACGGCGTACCCACTCATGATCTAGTGCGGGTGAAAGATTGGGTGCATTCAGCTAAGGGCTGTCCAGTAAAATTAATGAGATCAGCATTGATTTCGAAGACTTACAGAACTGTTTATTTCGGGAGTTTATCTACCACCACACATTTTTCAGTCGGTGAAAAGACTTAAGTCTCATGCAAGAACAAAGTTAAGACTATTTTTTACAACTTCTAACTGAAATTTAATATTTTACAAAAAGCAACACAAGGAACAGCAATCAACGCGAAAGAAAAGGCTTTGATAATCATCTCTCGGTTCAACCAAACTCTCTGTGAAGGTTCGGCCAATTTGTTGCGGTCCTCAGCAGCTAGATGCATTTGGAGGTATCACCGATATCCAGAGCTTGACTATGCCCAAGTCCGTGACACTAATAATCGAGAGATGCCAAACTCAGTCAAATTATTATTGACAGAGCACTTTCGGTTGGCGATGTGTCTGGTAAAACTAGCATTTGAAATATTCCCATAATGTAAATTTAGAACAACATATATAAGCGAACAATATTGTTTTCGATTAGATCCTCATCAGCCTTTACTCTAATATACTGTAATATTTATATGCATATACGAAATTATTAAACCAATCAAGGTAGTTTATAAATCAATGATAACGATGAATAAAACGATTACATAATATGTGAAAAGTACAAATAGATAGTGTGATGACAGGTGTACTAGTTTTTATAAGAATAATAAAGGCTCAACTCAATGTTACATAATCGGAAATAGGTCAATGATTAGAAAAATATAGATAGTGAGATAACATTTATAAAAATTATTATAAGATGACGTAATGAGAAGTGTTCAGATAACTGAACCGTGAAAAAATAAAAATAAAATAGTAGGAGGGAGTGAAGAAGAATTTATAAACAAAGAGAAGGTTTGAAAAGAAAGTAATAAATAAATTCATTTATTAAGGCCAAGGGAGAGATAAGGGTGTTACAAATTTCTTCTGAACACAAAGACTAGGCTTGTTGGCTCGAATTCATATAGCTTCTGCTATGTGTAAGAGACGAGATCGAACACCATAGGGAAAATTAGTGGGAATACGATAAATAACTTTAAATGACTTATTTCTGTCCACTACATGACCACTATCGATTAAGTGTGAAAGAACTGAGCTGCGTATTGTCTTTACGTAACCTTTTTCTAACCACGATGGGAGGTGTTCACTAACTCTTTGGTTCAGTTGCCTGGTTGTGCGCCCAATATAGCTTTCTCCGCAGGAGCAGCTGAATTCGTAGATACACATAGAAGTGGCGTAACCAGGTAACTTGTCCTTCAGTTGGGGAATCACCATAGATCGGGTCGAATACGATAGACAGAGGTTGGCAGCATTAAACGTTCTCTTGACTGCTCTAGTCAGTCTATCACGCAATACATCACCAGCTACATCACCATTGAATTGCAGCTTCAAGAAAAGAGGTTTCTTATTAGCTGTTAGTGTCACTATCTTCTTCGTATTTTGACTACGCCAAGAATATTTGGTACTTGATAATGCTGTTGTCTCTGACTTCTTTATGATCGGAAGATCCAAAATATAGTCAGACCAGATGTCAGGAATTAAGAAGTTCGAAGATACATTTAAACTGTGCGTTAAGAAGTATATGATCTAAGCTGTCTAGTTGCTGCGAGCGGCACGATGAGGATGCGTGATCAAGCCATCTTAACTAGGATTTGTTCTGTAAAACTAATGAGATCAGTACTAACTTCACAAACTGACAGGATCATTTGTTTTGGAGATTTATTTACCGTTACATGTAAGTCGGCTAATACATAATCACTGTGCTTATGATAATTTGAAACGTTGTTTTGAACTGTAAGACAAAAAATGAAGTCAAGTCAGTAATGTTCAAGTAATTTGAATATTATAATAAGTTCATACTGTACAAAATGATCGAGAAAATAAACTTCGCTAAATCGCTCTTGGATCATCAGAAAGTTATGCGACTCTTGAAATAAAGCTAAGTTACATTTGTGTGTCAATTGTGCCACGCTTCAAACTCTGATTTTTAAGCTTAGCAGTTGTTTGAGGAAACTGGAGGAGCAATCAAATATCTGTGAAACTAAACTGAAATGCTTAGAGTACACATAAACTTAAATCAGAATATGTATAAGCATCTCGCCAAAATCTACCGCTGAGTTATCTCTGACTTCCCAGGAAAACCCTACATTTCGCTTTCTTCGGACGCATCAAGGCAATAAAGCTCCTGCAACAAGCAGCTTACTACAAACTACCAGACTTCTATCAATCCAGGGATTCCAGATAACTATAAAAACTTAACAAGCTTGGCTATTTCACTTGCTTAAATGTCACTTCCGAAACATCATACGCCGTTCCCTAATTAGAAATTACTTAAATAATACTCCTTGAGAATCAAGATCGTAAAGTTTTACAAATTGGTTTCACGTTTTATGGTATAACATACGATGCAGTCGGAGCGCGTAGCTCAACTATTCAAATACTGATGTTTCATTATTCAATAGAGGGAAATTGGAAGTATAGTACCGACGTAAAACAAGGAGACAAAAAGGACATCTCACAGTTATGAACTTCTTATCCTACCACCAGGTTTTTCGTTGACTACCAACTGCTTATACATGACTGATACAAGGTTACTATTGCGGGCCACAGATTGGTTGATTACCTGTGAGAAAGTTTAAGCACTACATACCGAGAAGAATCTAACCTAGTCCAAATAAAAAACAACAATATTAACTTAGTAATTATAAGCATATTAAAGTCAGTTGAAACACCAGCTACGATGAAACTATAAGTTGAACGACACAGCATCTATTCTAGCTTGCAGAGATGAGAAAAAGACTGTAGATCACTAGAAGTAGGTTGTCCACCGATGATCGGAGTCCATTGTAGTAGAATGGGAATGCTGTGACACCTCACTGCACAATACCTAACATAGATCGCTCTTTCAAAGTACTTAAATATTATGGCCACGTTGATGACTAGAGAACAATCATAACCTTACTAGAAATGTGTATACTGGGAATAGACTACTGTAGTACATAGTAGAAACTATGTCGTGTGCGCCAATTCACGGTGTACAAAAGATCAACCCTCGTAAATCATCCTTAACCTTGACGACATTTAGTAGACTGTCTAGAAATCAGTGATCTGTCGCCTAAGGTAGAAATGGTTTAACCTGATGGATGATTTGTCTAGAACTCAGTAATCTCTTACTGACCCTACATTATGCTCATCCAGCCAATGGGACACGACTATGACTAGCACGTCCGATAATTGCATCAGTCGATTTTCGGAAGTCAAGTAAAATGTTGCTGACAGTAAGGGAATACTGTAAAGTAGAAGTGACAAGTAGTAGTGGAATTGGATTTCATATCTTAACTAGTAATTCCCAAGACTCTACAATGTGCATTTTGGTAGTTGCAAATGAACTAGTAGTCACAAAGTAGCGAGCGAATCAAGTATTGTATTTTTTTGCTTCAAATTAGGCGTGTAGTAATGTATAAACCATTTGTAATAGTATGCCAACACTATAGATGCCCCCGAAGTGATACATTCGCGTGTGCATATGCGTAATAACCTTATCTTAGATCCAAAGTTACACATGGCATACAAAAGCAAATGAATGGAAAAGATAGCTTTATACTGACAAGAAACAAAAGGTCGGTGTCATACAGTACAAATATAAGAGTTCTGCCGCCTACAAGTATACGCAATCTTACACTTGCCTTATATGCAGCAGAATAACGATTAAATGAGTCGAATAGATAAAACTCGTCCCCAAACATACTTACTGCTGCTGTTTATCTCCGTGGATACAAATACCTAAAATATATTCCGTTTTTAGCTTTTAATACCATCGTTACACGATATATATACCCGTGATATTGTATACGAGAATTATATTCAAATGGAGTCAACAAAGTGGTCGTTTGTGATAATTGTGCACTTCAGTGATCTATTTTCATGTTTGAATTAACTTTGGTTTTAACGACAGTGTCTACGTCAGTTAATTTATATTTTACTTCTATTATACTTAACCAATTTCTACCTTTCTGGCACAACAATCAATGTATACGTCAAATTACTCTAATGTTTACACATGCATACTTGCTTGTACAACTTTAAAATAAAATGTTAACACTTAATTGGGGGATTTTATATCACTTCACTTTCTTAAAATAATCCTTGAAACAAACCCTTCTTGCATGTAAACTAGTATGTCATTTGTGACTTTCAGCTACTTAGTAATCGTTTAAAGATCCCCAGATTCAAGTTAACATTCTATATGAGTCATATCAACATTAACAATTTTATTGTATTTTGTTTATCACAATCCTAAATCCACATACTTAAAACGATGTACTTTGCCCTTAACATGGTCATTTTTCAGATTATTAATTTGGATATAATGAATTGTAGAACCTGAAGAGAATATATCGAAAAAGAGAATATTCTTCGTTAAAATTCTTAGTGTTATAACGCTCAGTATTACTTCGTCTAATGTTATAACGCTTAAAGGATTATCTACACTAGATCCCTCCCACTCTCTATTCTAAAGGACTTCAATACAACTCAGATTAAGAACATGTAATTAGCCTGACCACAACGTGAATATATTTCCACACCAAAAACCAACACAATCCACAACAATGAACAATCAATAATAAGTGCTAGTGCCTCAATAATAAGGATAAGGGAATATATAACTTATCTGACACCTGTCAGAATGTGTAAATATCTGGCTAAGCAGACAACCAATCATGATCATTCTCACCGATACATCACTTAGTAATCAATTACTGTTATTATGGTCCGTGAGGTGAAATCTTCAGGTTGTGAATCATCCTCTTTATTTTTACTGACCACTGCAGAATTAATGAAATAATCCATAGAAATACGATACAAATACAATATATGCGGAAGACACATCATTAAAATGATTTAGTACTGATTGTTTCTCATCACTTTCCGTTTATATTCTTTAATATATCTAATTATTTACACACTTCTCATTATTTTTTGAGATAATGAATCAACTGATGTTAGACCACCGTTGGAAACCTGAAGGCACTGGACGGCCGTTCCGTCCTAGTATGGGACTCCTCAGCAGTGCGCATCCACGATCCTGCTCGCGGGGTTCGAATATAGGGCCTTCAGTATCGCGCGCGAACGCCTAACCTACTGGACCACTGAGTCGGCCAGCATCCAATGGTGTTTGTGTCTAACATCAGACAATCCACGAAATTGCGCTACCATCTTCCATTGTACTGAAGTAGATACTTGTCTCTACCCGACACGGATTAGCTCCAATGCTCACGGCTTCTTACTAGAACTCCGAGAATTCCTTCACGAAGCTAGTCACTAGTGAGCACATGTTAATTATCAGTATTGAGGTTGTGGAGATTATTAAGTTTTTGATTGAGATCAAGTTTCCAACGGTGGTCTAACATCAGTCGATTCATGATCTCAATCAAAAACTCAATAATCTCCACAACCCCAATACTTCTCATGATGTTATTTTAATAATATTAAGTGATTATTATTGAAAAATCTATTCATCATTAAAGTTTGACCTACGTGATATTGTAGTGAACAAGAACACCAATGGTGACAATCAAATGTATTTCATAACAACAAATTACAGAACTAGTTAGTAAAATCTAACAACCATATATTAAATGCTCGATTTGCACAATTTTCGTCTTACTTACTTACGCCTGTTACTCCTAATGGAGCATAGGCCGGCGACCAGCATTCTCTAACCCATGTGAGAGCTTGTCTTGTAACGCAGTTCGGTGCTTTCCTCAATGTGTGACCTATCCACTTCCAGAGCTTCTTCCTGATTTCTTCCACTCGGATCTGATTTGTTCTCTCCCACAGTAGGTTGTTGCTAATAGTGTCCGGCCAGCGGATCTGAAGTATTTTACGTAGACCACTGTTAATAAACACCTGTATCTTCTGGATGATGGATTTCGTAGTTTTCCAGGTTTCGGCTGCACACAGTAGAACTGTCTTAACATTTGTATTGAAAATTCTGACCTTCGTGTTGCTTGCCAATTCTTTTGAGTTTCAGATGTTGTTCAGTTGTAAATATGCTGCTCTTGCTTTGACGATCCGTGCCTTCTCATCTGCATCAGATCCACCGTGTTCATCGATGATACTGCCCGAATATGTAAAGGTTTTTACATCTTCCAAATCTTCTCCGTCAATTGTGATTGGATTGTTGCATGCTGTGTTGTATCGAAGAATCTTGCTTTTCCCTTTGTGTATATTGAGACCTATTGCTGCTGAGGCTGCTGCTACACTGGTTGTCTTCTCCTGCATTTGTTGTTGCGTTTGTGATAGAAGAGCCAGATCATCCAACTGCATTCTAGATGTCCACTGTATCCAGTGCTTCCCTTCAGATGTTGACGTCTTCATCATCCAGTCGATTACCAGGAGAAAGAGAAAGGGTGAGAGTAAGCAACCTTGCCTGACACCGGTCTTTACTTCGAACGACTTTGTCAACTGTCCTCCATGCACGATTTTGCAGTTTAATCCATCATAGGAATTCTGTATGATATTGACTATCTTCTGAGGCACGCCGTAGTGTCGAAGAAGCTTTTATAGGGTTGTTCTGTCCACGCTATCAAATGCTTTTTCGTAGTCAATAAAGTTGAGTCAGAGTGATGAATTCCATTCAATTGGTTGTTCCACAATGATCAATTGTTTCAAATGACTCAGACTTCCTTTGTTCTTGCATTTTCATACAATATGCATTCTGTTTTCATTCTTTATTGTTCGATCTTCTCGTCTCTCTGCTGCCATATATTCTGTTCACGACTAACATCATATACTACTTATGTCTACATAAATAGCGCACACACCACAATATTATTGAACGATTAACTAGAAATTTTATTATTCTTATCAATCACTTCTACCTTTACATTTATCTTCTTACTATTCATTTATAGTTTTTACTTACTATTTCCTTTTTATAGTTCAGGTAAATTTAACAAACAACTTTTCTACAGACTGGTTATTATTATTATTATTTTAACACATGGGTATTGGTACAAGGAGGCACCAAATACATATGCACCACACAGATCTCATTGGATATGTGTATGCTTGGGTGCCCAGACCGAAGCAGGTGGTTTTCTTAAGGGGCTACACCCCGATTCTTCGACCTGAACGTCTGATCCACAAGGCAGTGGAGCATCGTATTGTATATACATCAGAGTGTGGTGTGTGCTACTTATGTAGACATAAGTAGTATATGACGTGAGTCGTGAACAGAATGTCTGGCAGCAGAGAGATGAGAAGATCGAACAATAAAGAATGAAAAAAGAATGCAATTTGTATGAAAATGCAAGAACAAAGGAATTCTGACTCATTTGAGACAATGGATGAACAATTTACAAATTAACGATTTAATATATGGTTGTTGGATTTTACTAACTAGTTCTGTAATTTGTTGTCAAGTACATTCGGTTATCCTCACTGGTGTTCTGTTCACTACAAGAGTACTTGCCCTAATATAACAATATACAAAGCAACAAACACCTTACATATTATCAAGTTAATAGTCATTTAAATATAAGACCAAATAGAAACACATCATTTAATGTGAACGAGGAGGTTGTAGAGTTAGTTCAGTAACCCCCCCCCCAAAAAAAAAGAAAAAAATGCCAATGAAAATATATTAAGTAAAACCAATCCAATATAATAAATCAATGATCACGTATGATCTCTAATGTGAATTTAATGAAACATATTATTTTAGATGAAATAATAAGAAGAACAGTGATATAACAATAATACAATAATTGCCAATAAATTTATATGGTTGAAGTAGACAACAAGAACTTTCTTCTTATGCTCCATTTACACATAAGTAACATGAAGCATGTTTAATGAAACAGAAAGGAAATAATTTAATTCTTCAATTAAAAAAAAAATGATCATTTTAATTTTTCTTTTTTAAAGTTAAATTTGATTTAAAATATACGATCAGGAAATAGAGCCGGTGCAATTAATGTCCATATATAAATACCTAAACATATCCAACTGCTTATAATACGTACCCAAAAACCAGCTGAATTACTGACTAATGTTTTTAAATCATTTTGTGGTTTTAACCAATTAGTAAGCATAACCATAACATATAATGTAGCTAGTAACATCATAAAATGATACATAAAATAATTATAAGCTACACCATTTTTTTCATTATCCCATACTTTTTGACCATTACGTTCATTGTCTTCATCAGTACTAGAAAATTGTTCTGCTAAGGTTGTATCTTCTGTACCCTACAGAAGAAAGGTAAAAGTATAAACAAAAACAAATTTAATTTCTTAAATCAACTGGAAGCAAACAAATGTCATGTTAGATATTTAGAACAAATAAAATAGAAGACTAGGATTTGTTTAGTTTTCTTCGTTAACACTTACAATTTATCAAGGCTTTTATGGAAACATTTTATTATTTATTTTAACACATATATATTGGTACAAGGAGGTACCAAATATATATGCGCCACACAAATCTCATTGGATTTGTGTGAGGGCTGTGATACTGCCCTGGGTGCCCAGACCGAAGCAGGTGGTTTTCTTAGGGGGCCACACCCCGAACCTTCGACCTAAAGGTCTAATCTACAAGGGGGTGGGGAAACCTGAGGAGATGCAGTCCTATGGTAGCCGGTGACGAACGATTGGTTCATACGCCATTTGTTCCCCCAGGATACTGGAGCCCATGTGCACCATTGGTTTGAGATCCGGTTAAAGCGCCGGACATTCGCTTTTCGTTCTCTCAATTTCGTAAAGAACACTCCCGCCACGAGAAGGCAGTGAGTAGGACTTCCCTGGTAGAGGCTATATACGTGTGGCCATGTGAGAGCATTTCGAGAGGGGCATTAATTTGATACACGGAACGAGCTTGTTTTTTATCCTTTGAACTAATATAGTAGTACTCTGTAGAGAGCAATAACTCAATTGAAGGATATCATATCTTTCTGATCCATTTAGTTTATGATAGATTAGTGACAGACAGTACAGGCCGAGACGCTTCTGGGATAACATGTTTAACATTCGAAGAATAAAGCAGACTTTCAAAAACATAGATGATTTCGAAAGAATTTAGCAGGATTTTAACACAGATGATACAGAAGTGACATAATAACTATACAAGACAAAATATTTTATTGGAATTCAAGATTACTCGAGAACATTTGGTGCTTAGTAGATAACTAAAGATGTCAATGTCAGCGATTTTACCAAGATCAAGCAAAATTAAATTATGGGAAAACAAACAACATTAGATTAGATCTTACTGAATTAGACATAACTCATTTTGACCAGAATCAATTATAGGTGATAATTCATATTCACTAGATTCGTGAACTCATATGTTACGAAAAGGACTTACGTCGTTACGTATAGTTAAGTGATGATAAGGATGTGTTTCATTAATCAATTATGGCTTTGAACCACCATTAATATGACCACTAGCGATAATACGTTGCCGCCAAACAGAAGTAAGCGTTGTGATGTTTGAAAATGTAACACCTAGTAGTTCAATGACATGTTTTAATTTGCTATCCTAAGCCTACTTGAAACTATCAGTACAGTCAAATCACTCCAAGTCCAAAAAGTTAATCGAACCCAATAACTTTATATAAGGATAAAGAATAAGAAACAAATGTAACTGAAGGAATTTTAACTAAATTTATCATGAGCAAGATTACTAAGAACCCGGAGTTCATAAGTGGTAATAAGGAATGTAAAATAATGATTAAACGTTATATAAGTGTAGACTAATAATGCAATAGATAATCAAGGTTAGCTATGGACAAAAATGACGATTTCCAACGATAAACTATTATTTGAAAATAATGAATTAAATAACATGCAAACCAAATCAAAAACACTCATCCACTAAATTCACCATCAATGTCTACATTTACTGGGATAACTCATTTTCATATTATTTGCTTTCGTAGATTACTTATCTAATTTTATTTGACAAAAAAAATCTATTCATCTACATAAATAGATAAATTTATTAATCAAAGATAACCTAAATAGTAACACAATCAATTGCACAACTGAAGCCCAACTTATTACGGTTTTAAAGAAATAAAAAATTGCTTATTAACATTTCAACAATAAACGATAACAATGCAGACTAGCTTCAAGATGTAACTTCAAAAGTTTTAGTGAGAGGCCAAAACCAGCGCAGTTTAACTGGGTCGGATGTGAGGCAGTTACCTGCCAACGACGACGAAAGATGACAGCGCAATATAGTAGATTAGTTGAAGTTCGACATTAACATCGTTGGATATATATATATATATATATATATATATATATATATATATATATATATATATATATATATACGCCTACCAATTAAGGGACGAGTATACTGTGAAGCAGTTCGGTTCGCTGTATACGGTATAACACTTGACTTTTATCCAAACATGTATAGGAGCGGTTTATTGTCAACTACAAGAGTAGATGGACGGCCATAAATTATTTTATGAAATCCCTTCACCGAAAGAACGACAGCTAATCCTTCCTTTTCTATTTGACTACATTTTCGTTTGATTCACTAAGAACTCTGGATGTTATAGATATTTCTTTATCATCAGAAAAAAGGTGATTAATAACAACTTTGATTCCATGGTTAAAAGCATCAGCAGCTGCTATTTTTTTTCTAATTTAGGTTAAACTGTATCAACAGTAGTTTTGAGGATAATATTCCTTTATTTCGCCAGATGTTGATATTTAGATCCAGTTCCATGTTGCGTTCACTACCAAGGGTTGGTTCAACGGGTATCGTAACACGTGCATTGAAGATATAAATAGACTATAATATTCAAACATTTCCAGAAACGAAGTGTGCTAGAATCTGTTGGTCTGAACACGTGTTTGATGGTATGGTCGACGACCATCTTTACTAAATATATACCTAAGGTACATAACGAACTAAAGCAAAAATTCGCGTCTTTTTTCTTTGCAATTAAAAACAAACTTGTGATATTTTGGTATGCTATATATCCGATCGACCCATTAGTTCCTCAGTGATTAAAGCAACAATTACAATATAATCCAGGTAAACTGCCATACTTTGCAGATTAAACAAGATAATATTCATTATTTGCTGGGAAATTTCTAGCGCTGGCTTCACACCGAATGGTAACCGGCTATACTGATAAAGTCCACTATGAGTATTAACGGCTAGAGACTTCTCTGATTTTGTATGAAATTCGAGTAGCAAACAGATTTCAGATAGTAAGTAAATCTTTTGGTAGAGGTAGTGGATATGAGTGGTACTGTAAATCATAAGTAAAACCAGTTGAAAAATCTACATAAGGACGAATAGTTCTATTTGTTTTCTGAAATACGACAACTGGAACTACCCATGCTGAATAACGAACAGTTTGCATAACACCAAGTTACGCTAGTGGGCCTGATTCGCTATCAACTTTATCTGTGGCAAGATACGGAGTTCGATGTTATGGATGAAAAGTGGATTTCACATCTTGTCATAGGTATATCTTCAGCTTCCCAGTTGTGCACCATCCCATCCAATTCTGAAACAATTTTACATGTTTTCCGATGTGAACAAAGAAGTCATAAAGAACAACGGAGACTGATTTCCGAGACGTTATTTCACTCATTCTTTTCCAAAGCTATTGTAATTTAAACGTGACCTTTTGGACTCTATTTTCCTACCCTAATGCCCAGTTTTGGACATAATTGTATTTTCTTAATTGTTTGTTCGTTGTGGTCATGGTGTAGTGAACAATAACACGAGTGGGGACAATCGAGTGCGTTTGAACGCAATTATAGAACGCCTTACAAATTCTGAGAACCATACCGTGAATAGTTAATTTGCAAAATATCAATGAATTGTCTCAAACTTGACCGTTTCTTTCGCAAATATCAGTCCATCGTCTCAGATTTCATTGTTCATGCATTTTCATACCAATTGCCCCCCGTTTCCCTTCTTTCCTTCTCGATCTTCCACTGAAATATATTCTATTCCTGACTATCCTTATATACTACTTATGACGATATAAGTAGCTTACACCACAATGGTAGCCATCCATCTAGTCATGTATCTGTTTACATTAATCGGAATTGGGAATCGGGATCGAAAATGAATCGAGTAGTGTGCCAATTGACTCGTCCTTTCTCTATCTCTTGGTTGTCAACCAATCAGGCGATAGAATAGTTTTCGTCTCTCTACCCAAGGCAGTTAATCTCATTTCGAACACGCATACTAACCTCAAGGTTAAACAAGTTAGCCTATCGTTCAAGGATTTAGTCAAGATTAATAGGAGCTACCTTCTGTAAATCATTGGACAGACAGATCGAGAGCGCAGCGTTTTCCAACGCATCTTACTGTCATAACTGTTTTAGTTACGTAAACGATTTTACCTGCCTATTCAGTCAACGGCAGTCAAATCGAAGTTGCATCTGTTCATTAGGTAATCGTTTTCCGTGAAATAATTACTGTGAAGTTGAACAGAGCATTTTAATTATCCCGATAGGCTTTAATATAACTCCGGATGGATCGCTGGCTGTCTGGTTGGTAATACTTGTGGGCAACCCAATAAATCCCATGTTTTCTTAGAGATCAGAGCGATATCTGACGCTTTGTAAAACTGTAATTGAATATAAGCACTGTTTGTTAATAATTTCGCATATCTTTTGTCAGCTATACTTATTGCAAATGTAGCAAATACACTTTTTATGAATCTGATACAAGGGCTTCATTGGTCGTGATCACGAACTCTTTCGATTGGTATTGGCTATACTTCGTGCCATTCTGCTTCGGTTTGGGCACCCAGGCAGTATCACAGCCCTCACACAAATCAATTGAGATTCGTGTGGCGCATATGTATTTGGTGCCTCCTTGTACCAATACCTATGTGTTAAAATAATAACTTTGTCTTCAGACCGTCTTAACATTAGAGATAGTATGGTTGAATGGAAACGCACTATTAGTTTTCATAATGATTGTATCTTGTTCTATGTTTATTGATCGTTGACATTCTGTAGTAACAGTTTGGAGCGTCATCTCATTATTATGTTTCATCCGGGACAAAAATCGTATGACGAAATCGGCATATGTGGGAGAATTTAATCCAGAAATTTAGCCTGAATACTAGCTAGCACACTTAACTTGAGATGCTCTGTTTGCGAATTCAGCCTTCTGACATACGTAAGGTAATTTTCGTTAGCTTTTTTTGTCAACGGCAGACAACTATAACTAATACGAGATAGCGATACTTGTTTATAAAACATTTCATCAATAATGTTAAGTTTCATTAAAATACAATTATCAGAGGTGTTTAGGCAGAATACGATTTGAGTACTTCTAATGCTTATTCAGACCAAACATTTTAACAGTAACTGGATCACCTTTGAGTTATCTGAAGCAGTACATTTTACCCGGAAAAGGTCTTTCATTTTGCCAAACCAGGTTTTAAAAGTATGTCTGCTATCTACATCAAAAATAAATCGCAGAATTTAATTGAGAAGTGGTTCTATAACTTTCTGTTCTGGGGCGTTTCACTAGCAAGGACCAAAGGAGATTATTCATCAGCCGAATTTATTCATTTTTTAAAACTTTACTCGCAATGATTTTTAACCAGACTAATTGTCACATTGAATGCCGACCAAAATTGAAACAAACAAATCCTGAATATTACGTCAAAAAGCATATATAGTTAACAGCCACAATAGTATATCAGTGTGTTAACTAAATAAGAGGATAACAACAGGGTTTATTTACTGATCATACAATAGCGGTTTCTTCAGGTAATGCAAATAACATGAAATACGGATTTTCAAGAGAAAACGACAAAAGTATGAAAATTAGTGAGTGAGATAATGGACCATAACTAAGTTCGAAATAAAGAGTAATAATCCCAAACGTATATCCCAGAGGTTTCGAGCATTAGTGATGACATGATACTCGGTTTGTGTGAAAATTAGGTCATAATATCTATATTATTGAGCCAATATTCAAAAAGACTTATAGAGGAAACGGAAAAATCCGAAAAACGAGGTCCATGGTATGTACGACCACTTGTGATCTAATTACGCAAGGATGATATACGACTAAAAGGCTGATGGATCAAAATATTGTGATCGACATCTCCAAGTATACTTTAGTGGTATGTATAGGGTAGGCTACAATTATTATTAGTGGTATCCAATTTTCCGGGTTTTCAAAATAAAACATGAGACAATAAAGATATTTGGAAATATATATTCATTAGAAACAACAAACGGTTGGAGTAGTTTACGATTATAGGTAGAATGAAAAACAAATAAACACTTACAGAAATAAGGAACTTTCCAGCTGATGTTTTTGTACTAGATCTGAGGGTGGAGTAAAGAACAGAGAAAATGAGCACTATTATACCGATAGCGATATGTCTATCGAACTTCAAAACAACTGCATCATCCTGTGTATTTGTACTGTTTGTGATAGTTAAAGATGGGTTGCATACTGGATCGTGACCATTTGTTAAACCAGACCATGTCAGGAAAGTTACATAAGCAGTAATGATCGAGGACTGAAAAAAAATTATGCTGTTAAGTTACATTAAAACGATATATCATTTATAATAAGAATAATTTTTATTTGCATAATAAAATATTAGGTAAAAGAACTAAGTATTTTGAAGTGTTCAACTGATTACGACAACTAATGAATAAAACATCTATTTATTTGTTTAGACAAACACTGGTACAAGGAGGTGCCAAAACTGTATTTGCGCAACACAAGTTACTTGATTTTTATGTGGGCTGTGATACTGCCCGGGTGCCCAGACCGAAAATATAATTGAGGAAAATGTGATATTTTTATGAACATTTATAACTGTGAACAAACATTAAAAACGCTAATGTATAGATCAAAACATATATAAATGTACAATACCTATCAATTATATTTCCATCAGATTTTGCTCATATATATATATATATATATATATATATATATATATATATACGGCCGAAAATGGATTCACCTCTCCCTCTCGAAATGCTCTCACATGGCCACGCGTATACAGTCACTACCAGGGATTTATTTATTTATTTGAGCACATAGGTATTGGTACAAAGATGCACCAAATAGATATGCGCCATACAAATCATCCGATTTGTGTAAGGGCTAGGATACTGCACGGGTACCCAAATCGAAGCAGGTGGTTTTCTTAGGAAGCAACTCCCCAAGCCTCTAACCTAAAGGTCCAATCTACAGGGCAGTGGAGAAACCTGAGGAGATGCAGTCCGATGGTAGCCGGTGATCAACAATTGGTTCATACGTCGTTTGTTCACTGAGGATCCTGGAGCCCATGTACACCATTGGTTTGGAACCAGGGTTTTCCAACTCCTCTGGATGGACCATCCGTGTCCACTGACCCGGTTATAGAGCCGGACATTCGCTTTTCGTCCTCAATCTCATAACCACCTCCGCCGAGAGAAGGCAGTGAGTAAAACTTCCCCGTCAGTGGTTGGATGGACGTGGCCATGTGAGAGATGACTCCCCCACTCTCGGTCGTACCAGGGCATTTGGGGTGGATATGGAGGATCCACCTAGAGGAGTTGGAAAACCCTGGTACCAAACCATTGTTGCACATGGGCTCCAGGATCCTCAGTGAACAAACGACGTATGAACCAATTGTTGGTCACCGGCTACCATCGGACTGCATCTCCTCAGGTTTCCCCACCGCCCTGTAGATTGGACCTTTAGGTTAGAGGCTTGGGGAGTTGCTTCCTAAGAAAACCACCTGCTTCGATTTGGGTACCCGTGCAGTATCCTAGCCCTCACACAAAAAGAATGATTTGGGTAGTGCAAATATAGTTTTGGCACATCCTTGTACCAATATTTGTTTCAATAATCATAAAGCCCTGCTATAAATGTCCTAGCCTGTGAATTGAAACCTAAAAACATGAAGTTCATATAATGGTGGAACCATCGACCGATTTAAAGAGATCCGACTCAAAGTCGTCAACAAGAACCGCAAGTTGTTCTTTGAGGCTCTACAACCGCATCGATTAAGGTAATTGAACTAAGTATCGCATATGTTCAGCCCTTTCTTCAGAGTACTATATTACTCGGAACTAACGGATGGGAGAATGTAAGGTCTATATGACAAAAACAAGGCATCATGAAGACGTTGACTACCGACCTGAGTTGAAGTCTTGTTGGCTTTTCGTGTGCGTTTCTGAAGATAGAAGCCACGTACGATAATAGTTCAAAAACAGTCTCCGTATAAACATGCTTTGGTGTTTTGTCCTAGAATTATTTTGCCCCAAATTACTGCCATTCGTCTATCTTTACTTTATGACTCGTCTCCGTATTTAGCCAACACATTTCTCTATAGTACATTCGACGAAGATTAATAATTGCTAAACCAACAAGATAGGACAAAACGAATATTCTAGGTTTTAAATTGGACAAGAGCCGAACATATATTGATAGATCATGATGATTTACAACACCGATAAAGTTCACTCACGGAACCCACACACTTACATAAAGGGTCAACAGTTAATAACATCAGACTAATTTAGTGTCTTGATTTAACTATGATGAGATCTCCCCCACATCGCTTCACACAACACTGTAGATTACAAGCGAAGCCAAAAATACTATCATATGAAAAGTTAGTTGCTTGCCCGTGTTATATTATTTCATCTACGCCTTCTATATTTAATTGTTCAGATAGCTGGATTTATTACTTTCACGCTTTATCCTTATATTCTCAAGTTCTCTTAACTATCCTAATAGAAAGTGTAACGATTCAGAAAAGTAGATGTTTTAGGTTTAATGTCGCTTGTGTATCCTTATTTACGAAAAAGTTTATGTCCATAGTCATTAACTCCGAGTAAGCTAGTAGTTCTTTCTAAACAAAAACATTATAGGTCACAAGGATGCTTAGTCATCCGATCTTCCATGATGAGAACTACGCCATGACTACAGAGTAAACAAGTACTTTAATTGTTGTAGAAATTATTAAGTATAATAGTAATCTCATAGTTCAATATTCATCTCACCTGTAACAAACCAGACTGTGGCATATATTCTTGCACCTTCGGCAAAATTGAAATAACTGATGCAATGAAGCAGAAAATAAGATTAAGACTGATTAAAGCCTTATTTAGTCCACATTGTGAAGCACTTGCGTAAAATATAAACAGGAGTATAATCCCAGCGATCGACAATGAATTAAAGAGAAAAGTGAAAAAGATCAGACCTAATGCATAACACTTTTCTCCACTTTCTTCATACTGCGTTAGCCAGTTCTCGTTCCATGAGTGAGCAAAATCCACAAGAAGAATTAACTGTATGATTATGTACAAACTCCCACCAATCATTCCGACGTACATCCATAAATTTGTAAAACCTTCAACGGGTATGAAGAATGCACCAATCAATAAACCAAACCAACAAAGATACTTAAAGAACCAAAACCCATTTTGTAATTTCGCTCTCCAGTCCATGGATGAGTGGACCCGAATCATAATTACACAGAACACAAGATAAAACATAGTTGATGCGAAACAAATACGGTAAACAGCCCCAAAACCAGTAATAGCATCACAATCTAGAGCGGCTTTTTCCTCCTTCGTAAATGGAGACAGCTTAAAAGGTGTACAAAGTGCAGGGATTTTGGTTAGACCGTCTCTAACGTCAGGAATTAGAGCGATTACTGAAAGAAGGACTGTAACAATAAGTATAATACTAAACATCATTCGCGAAGACGTCGAAGACTTGCAACTAGGTAGGCAAGCACAGCACAAGCTAGCAGCAGAACTGCAAAAACAACAAGCAACTGAACTTACAATACAACCCATCACAAGGAATGCAGAGAAAAAATAACTTTAGGACAAAAATGATATGTTCACCAAATGGCCAACTCAAAAGGTTGGTCGAGGGAAGTAAGGTCAATGCCGAAGCTTCAACGTCCAACGGAACTTTTGAAAGAAAGTTTTGGCTAAATAATATATAACTGACATCTCCAAATAAAACCTAAATATTCACGTGGCCGAAATTGTTATGCTGCTTGAGCTCTTAGCTTTTGGACAAAATTGACTAATTCGGAGTAAGTTTCAGAATGATGTCAATGAAATGAGGTTGAGTTTTGCTAATACGTATACAGACACCCTAAAATTAACTCAAAATTTACCCAGATCTGTTAGAATTTTTCTGGAATTTGCCTCAAATTCATCAAAGTCTGGAATTTTGAAGCAGTTTGAAGAAGTGCAGTGAGTTACCAATGGAAAACCCAAAAGTCTTAGTTAGATTTGGGGCTTCTCCTAGATTTCTACTAAAATTTTTGTGACTCCCAAATCTGAAGTCAAGGCTTCAGAGCAGTGACCTGATTATCGTTTGTGAAATCAGATGATGGACCAATTCAATGATTTCTTCTTAAAGATACCATATATGTTCGGAGTTTAGCAATGGCTTTACACGTAACCGTTACATTACCAAAGTATACCAGACTAGTCAAATCAGGAGTCAGAAACGAACTGGTTCGAAGGTATATTAGGAAGCCCATTGGTACGTTGTGAAGCAGTTAGTCTAAGCTGGCAACTAGTTATAAGAAATGCGTTTCACGGCGTACCCACTCGTGATCTGGTGCGGATGCGTGATTGAGCGTTTTCAGCTAAGGTTGTCTAGTATAAATAATAGGGTCATTATCGATATCAAAGACTTGCAGAACTATTTGTTTTTGCAGTTTATTTACTGCTGCATTCTTTCAATATCTACAGTATATCACGCCATTAAGTGCTAAGTATCTGAACAGGAATTCAGTTTCCTAATATCTTCCTTGTCGAAGATTGGGTTGTTTCTACCTACTGCAACGAAAACTAACTTTTACTTACAACACACTTGTCACGTAAAAGTGTCCTCGAAACATTGTTTCGTCGAACAAACTGACATTACCAAATTGATAAAACTAACAGTATTGGTGCCTCTTTTAAATACTTTCCACATCTAGCATTCTAATCATTGGTCACAATAAGGACACCGGAGATTTTTTCAGAAGGATTGTTTAGTAAAATATAAAAATAATCTATACAATAAAGAATTTCTTCTGCATATTTACAGGTAATGATTCGTAAACAATGCTTATTTACAATTTGTTTAATTCTCTGGTCCCCATGGAATTCTGGAACAAAATGTAAAATCACATTGAGGATCAACACTATTGAAAATTCAACGTATACATGAAGTGTATATTGTGTGCAATCATAGTATATGTCATATATGAATAGTGTAGTGTTGACCCTCAAAAAATAAGTCCGTTTGCAGATTTAGTATTTAGCAAAGTAAAAATAACATGAGCTAACCTGACTTCGTCACATCAAATTGAAAATATTAACTAGTTGTCATGTCACCCAACGTTCCAGACGTATGCTTGAAAGTGGTGCAGCGATGAATAAGTCCCCAAAACAAGTAGTCCTGTTAATCTTCTGTATCGATGCTGATCCCAGTCGTTTTACTGGACAAACCTTAGATGAGGGCGTTCAATCATGCATCCGCAACAGATCACGAGTGGATACGTTGTGACACGCATCCTTTACAACAGCCATTCAGCTTAGACCATACACTGCTTGATACATCAATTGTAGAGCCCAATTTTGTGAGCTCGTGCGAAAATATCGGAAAACCCCATTCCGATAACTAGTTCTTCACATTTTTGTAGTATGTACTCTTTGTTGGATTGTTTTTTTTGCACATTGATTCCCTTTTTTGATTGAAGCTGTTGTTACCACATTCTTTACAATTTCTGAATCTTAAATATTTCCTTGATACTAATGAGCTTTGTAATAACCGTTTTGTTTTCGTTTCGCTTAACAATGCTTACATGGTGCTTGCTGTATTGGACTGCCATACTTTGATTGACACTTTCTGTGCTGGTTGCTTTGCTCCATGTAGTCGATTTTGAAGCACGTTTCTTGTTTTCTAAGGACGTTCGACATTATTCACTAGTGATTATTTGTATTTTTATGTAACTACAGTTTTTTGATTGATCGCTTGTTTTCGGAGTTGAATTTACGTAATCTTATTCTTTGAATAGGATGTTCTTCCTTGACTGATAATAATATTTCTCTTACTGTGACAATTAAGTTTTATCGAGTGTCTGAACTTTTTTAGAAAAGGTACAGCTCATGTACATTATTTTGATTTATGCTTACATCCTTTCTTGAAGAGTCTCTTCTGTGTTTATTCTAAGCTATTCTGACCGTTAGTTAAGGTATTATGAGGAAGTTTCCGACTATTACCTTCTTTTGAATTTTCAAACTCAGGAGAGTGTACCCGTTATTACATCTGAAATAACACTCGGCCTCCTCCCTTACACTAATAGAGCGTTTATTTCCCCTAGACGGATATTTATACTAGATGCTCAGTCAGTGTTTATTCCACAGGACCTCAACACAACTTGGATCGAGAACACCCTACTGCCCTGACTAGAATGTGAGTAAATTTCCACACCGACAACCATAAATAACAGCAATAACAAGGATGGAAAAATGCATAACTCATTTAATACCTGTCAAACAATGTATCATTCTGGTTTGAAAAACACCAAATAATTATTTCCCCGTCCACGCACCACTTCTCTTTGGAAGTTTGTACGTATGACCTACACCTGGGCCCGGTCGAATAATTTCGTTTGCTTCCATCTCTTTGATGACTCTTGGACAATATTGATAATTTATTCTCAAATAACAGTCCGTTACATGATGCTTGACAATTTACAGGCAAGTTACGGGATATTCATCAATTTCAATTCATTCCTCTTGATTTCTACTTGTGATGATGGGATATCAAATGTGTCACATAATGGTTCCATTGGCATGGTTAAGCCTCCAAAGACTCACTTCTATTTTTTATTTTGTTACTTTATTTATGTATCTAGTAATTGGTGTATTTTCAACTATCACTACATGCAACACCTCATCACGTCTTTTTATCAACCTAAATATCCATTTTGGCCTTCATGTTTGAAAATCGCGTACATAAACTAAGTTGCCTGCTCTAAATTGTCAAATTTTCGGACGAGTCCCCTTCTTATTATTGTTTTGTAGTCCATTCATTTTGCCTTTCAGGTTCAGAGCACGGATAAACGTCCTAATCGGTCATCCAAAAATTATTTCTGCTGTTCCGTCTTGAGGGTTTGGGTGAGGTGTAATTCTGTATGATACTAAAAGCTGTTCCAGAGCTGCATGTGTGCTATCTTCTCCTCTCATCTTTAAGATAGCTTGCTTAAAGACAACAATTTGTTCTGCTTGCCTTTTTGACCGTGGATGGTACAGTGAGGTTCTAATACGTTTGATTCCACTTTGTTTACAGAGCTTCTCAATATCTGACGACGTAAGTTGCGTCTCATTATCCACAATCAAAACATCAGGTGTTACAAACCTACCAACTTGTTGTCAGAGATGTAACAGTTTTTCAGATGTAGACGGATTTCGTACAACGCAGACCTCAGGACATCTAGAAAATGAATCTGTTACCAACAAAAATATTATCCGTTTCTTTGTTCTGCATACTCGCTGAGTATTTGAAAACCGAGCTTGTTCGTTTCTGGCCATGTCTGTAGCACTACTTTCAGTGGATTTTGTGAACCTTCGACACATCGACAACATCTTAATTCGTGTTCTTTCACAGCCTTATCCTTCAGTGGCCAATAAATATAGCTACTCTTAAGTGCTCTTAAGTGCCTGTCGACGCGTTCGACTACTTCACTCCCTATCCTTAGTTCAGGTGTTGATGTAGACCAGTCCTGAAGCAACTCGTTGGAGAAACAGTCAGATACCGTCGCGCTCAGACTGTGTGTTTACAAAGGGAGAATTTCTAGTTGACAACCTCTCGATTCCGGCTTCCCTGGGGAAAAACGATCACGCCGTTATAGCCTTCAGTTTTGTCAACAAAAGTGAGCTAAGATATCCCAACAACAACAACAGGCGCTGGAATTTCAAGCGGTTGAATGTGTCAGCTCTACAGGACTATCTACAACAGGTGGATTGGGATGTTCACCCTCAACTTGATGTGGATGCTCATTGGGACTCTTAACTGCACACGCACTTATGTGCTACAAAGCAGTCAGTTCCTCAAACGGTCCTCAAAAGCGAAAAGCAACCTACAATCATGAAGGACCGCATTCTTCGTTTGTTAAACCGTAAAAGGCACTAATGAATAGAATATAAACGAACTGACAACAACAGCGCGTACAGACAATGCAAACATATAAAGAAAAAATGCACGAAGGCTATAAGAGAAGACAGGCTTCAGTACCAGAAAAAGCTAATGGATAAATTTGTCTCCAATCCGAAAAGCCTATATCCTTATGGAGCCTCTCTTCGTCAAGCCAAAACTGGAGTTTCCCAACATCTAGTTCCTAACGGCTCGACCGATAACGACGGCAACGCCGCTAACTTTTTGGGTGAGCAATAGTCCCGGACATTTCAACCAACCCTCATCAACTATACGGCTGACAGTTTCATCTGCAATTGCACAGGACCTTCCGTAGTGAACTTGGACTCTGACTTGGTGTTCCGAAAACTTCAGCACCTAAGAACAGACACTTCTCCTGGTCCAGATATTGTCCATTCTGCTATACTGAGGGAAGCAGCTTCAATCCTGGCAACACCGCTTAGCGTGATGTTCTCACGCTCGCTAAGTCGAGGCAAACTACCAGAAAATTGGAAGCTGGCCCACATCACACCAATTTTCAAAGGAGTCGACGCAGCGAAGCTTCAAGTTACCCACCGGTGGCTCTTCCCTCCATACCTTCAAAAATCATGGAGCCCCTGATATACGATGGCATACATGACTTTTTACTGTCTTGAAATTTCTTCTCACCCCAATAGCATGGTTTCAAGAAGGGTTACTCTTGTATAACCAACCCGCTGACTGTGGTGGACAGATAGAAAGATGGACAAGCATCTTCGGTCGCAGGGGGAAGGTTGATATTATTTACCTTGACCTCTCAAAATCTTTTGATAGGGTTAACCATATATGTCTTATCAATAAACTCAAACGATTGGGTATCAGACCACCTCTAATTGATTGGCTCATTTCATATCTGAAAAACCGACACCTTAAGTTCAGGGTCAACTCCAATTTATCACAGGCTATGGAATGTCGCAGTTGGGTCCCCAGGTATCAGTACTAGAACCTCTTCTCTTCTTCATTAATACAAATAATCTTCCTCAACAAGTATCGTCACACTTATTACTTTTTGCTGATGACGTGAAACTTAGGAGAGAGATACGCAACCAAGACGATATAAGGCACTTCAGGAGGATCTGACTCGACTTCAAAGTTTGGCAGACGATAACGGACTTACCTTTAACACTTCAAAGTGTAAAGTAGTCCATCTGCGACATGTCGCAGACTACAAATACAACTTAGGAAACCCCTCTCTGGTAGTATTCTGGGTCGAAGAAGATTTAAGAGTCCTGATGCCCTACGATTTGAAGTCCTACGCTAACTGTGACAGAAACGCCTTTCGAGAAAACCTTGCACTGGTAACATTGAAGTGCATTTTCGACCAGTTTGACGGAAGAACTTTCCACATAATCCCCAACAATTTTATTCGTCCCCATTTAGAGTACGGAAACATAGTATTTCCCCTTACACTCCAAAAGGATAAGGTTACTCTGGAGCGTATCCAACGGCGAGCCACGAAATCAGTTCAGGGACTCAAATTCAAATATTATGAAGACCGCCTCCAATCACTTAACCTTTACCCATTAGAGTATAGGCATCTTAGGGGTGACCTTCTAATGGCTTACTGTATACTTAACACTTCTAGACATCCTCTTAAACACCTACTTAAGCTTAGTCCCAACACTAACCTAAAGGGTAACATCCAGAAATTGGAGATACAACGTAGTAGAACGGACTGCAGGCACAACTTCTACTCCTTAAGAGTTGTCAAATGCTGGAATTCGCTGCCAGCTGAGCTAGGTCAAGCAACTTCCCAGGAGTTCTTTAAGAGGCGACTTGATCTATTCTTAAGGACTAAAGTTAGTATCTGACTATGATTCACCAATTTATTTTTTTCTCTTTTATCGTTAACATACCTAGGTTCTTGTTTGGAGGTATTGGTGATCCCCTGCTACTAGACACGGAAGCCTGTTAAGCGAAAGCTTCTTGTATTCCGTCCACAACCATTTGAATCATTTGAACCACTTGAAACATCTATTTGTTGCACTTGGTAAATCTCTAATATCCGTTATCAATTTACCCACTTTATATAATTTAGGTATTGCCTGTAAAATGACGCGAATCATGTAGAATGTTTTTTATCTGGAAGTATAAAATAATAATTACTATTAATCGAGATTTGACTATTGATCGAAGAATTATTGGCTGAACAATCGGCTGGTAATATCGTTTTAGGGGGTAATATAAATTCAAATTTGTAAGGAAATTTAGAACGGTCATTTACTCAGCTAATTTGCTTTGGTTTCAAATAGACGATAATACGTATCTAAACAAACCTTAACAGTCATTCATCATTCCGAACTAATCTGTCTTAAAAACTACAGTCTATTATCTGTTCTCCATGCACCACACAGCAGTGTAGTCCGTCTTATGAATTCTGGATGATGTTGACGATTTTCTCAGATACCCCATAGTGTTGAAGAAGGTTACTTAAGATTCTTCTACACATGTTGTCAAACGCCTTCTCAAAGTCAAGGAAGTTGATGTACAGTGATGATTTCCATCCAGTCGATTGTACAAAGATGATTCGTAGTGTTGTGAATTGGTCGTCACTTGATTGATCCCTACAAAAATCTAACCTGTTGATATCAAAGCTAGACGTCCACTGGATCTTTCATCCGGTCTCCCAGCACTGTATTTCTCACATTTGCTCAGATCTCCATTATCCAGTATCTTGGTGAGATGTCCTTCTTTCCAATCTGTCGGCGCTTGTTCCCTCTGCCATATCTTCCTGAATAGAACGTGGAAATAGTTTGCAGTTGCTCCTATGTCTAAATTCGGTGCTTCAGCCGACAAATTAATAAGTCCTGCTGCTTTCTCACTGTTGATTTCCTGACCACTTCGCTATGATTGACTGTAACCTCCCTTAGAATCTATCTTTATTATCGTCCTTGCTATCATTGGCAAGTGCATAACTTTGAATTATATTTGTCATAATTCTCTTCTCCTTAGTTTTGAAAGATGTTTTGATGATCCTTGGTCCATGAGATTCTCATTTTATGGGTGCATTACGCGCTTCTTGAAACGGCATCGGAGCAACTCCTTGGGTGTGGAGCATTTTCGTGACAACAGTACAGTAGCATGCTCTTGTATCAAATCTTTTCTTTCCAGATCGAGTCCAATGGACTTCGCTTCTCAGTGTCTTATTCTTTCACTCAATAAATTCTCTCTCACGTTAGTAATACTATTTTAAAACTGTTTTACTATTTGTAAATCCAAGCATTATACTCATTACAGAAATGTGGTGCAAATCATCCATGTCTGATCACTATGTAAACATAGACAGTCATGTTTTTTCCGGTTTAATGGACACCATGGAATAGAAGATGGTTCGAACTTCCAAGCGTGAAAATTTGAGAATGAATGCCTTGATGCTATAGTTGACTCCACGTAGGTTACCGTAAATTGTGGATCGCAAAATTATCTACTAGTGTAGTGTATTTAAAGACCACCCCATGCTGGTACTAACTTTGACAAATTGTTAACAAACATGTCTTTTATTGCTTCGTGCCAACCACATATGTTTAAAACCATGGGAGGTGATTCTAATCTGCCGAACATTACGTGGAATTCGACTTCCGTATCAGGTCGATATAACATGTTAGATGAAACAGCAGAACTTTATGGATGTGGCCAGCAAGTTCGAAACCAACTGGGAGTAATAATATACTCGATTTAATATTTACAATTAAAACCGACCCTGTATCAGTGCACGTCAGTCGTGAATTCTTTATGAGTAATCATAGAGTCATATTGAGTATTATTCATTCCCCCAACTTTGTGTCATCGAAATCTAAAGCTAAAGGAATGTGCCAGAGCAGGAAGTTTGATCGGAAAATCTGAAACCACACTGAAACTCATATTTGATGCTTACCATGTGAATCATATTTCATCAGAAAAAAACATTAACATTGTGTTTTATAACGCACATCGATGTATCACTTTGACCGCACTGTTTCAGCTATCGGCCATGTGATTTGTAATGCCAATAGAGGCCAGAACACTTTTACGGCTTTCAAGAGAAAGATGAGGAAATTAAAGTCCCTCTACCACGAGCGACAGGACATATGTGCGCTTTGAAGCGCAAGTAACTTAATTGACAAATATGATTTGTTTCTTATTGTCAGTATGACAATTAGCGCGCTTTATGGAGAAAATCCACGTAAATTTGAGAGCTTTTCCGAACGCAATGCATCTCAAGTATCCAAGGCAAGAAAGCTCAAAAGCATGGAGTCGAGATTATTATCTTATAAAAAAAGTATCATGCCCATTCTTGAATGCTGTGTCCTAGTTAACACTCAAGATGTAAACAGCTCAAGTTAGCGCCTCTCTGGATCAGGCGCAATAAATGAAGCATTGTTTTCATTTACAGTCTTATCAATGGTATTTCTTACTCTTCAGCACCTACCCACTCGTAGTCTATTGTATCATTCATCAGAAAGGATATCCTAGATTCCAAAAACCTACACGAACCTACGCCAGAATTTATTTTGTCAATCGCTATTCAACCATAAGGAACAAACTTTCAGTAAACCTCCGTTTCAGTGAAACTATAACTCAATTCAAAAGTCTTCATCACGACTTTCTTTCTGAAAGTGGTTTGCGTCACCTATTAATTGTCAGTGCGATTACCATTGATTTATATAAACAAGGCCTGATATCTGTCTAAGTGACTGTGAAGCAAAATAGCAAACATGACGATAGGGCGATAACTTCAATCCACCCATGTCTGTAGGATGGAACATTTTGTTTAGTTACGACCCCTCATGGTCAAGTGAATTGTCACGAACCAATGGTACTGATGCTCACTTATTATGCGAAATACCTCTTTAAATCGTGTTTGAAACTCTGAGTTGGTTCCACTTCCTACTGCGTAACCCTATTACAAGCAAACTAGACAATTCGACAAAGACTAAGTCTTCTCAAAACCCTATAATATCTACAAAAAATGGGCTCAAGCAGCTTCGACAAATATGGAGACAGCCATTTGTGTTTCAGCAATTGTTTTCAGCACTATATTTCATAACTACACATAGTCCCACTCTCAGCTTCTTCCTGAACCATCTTCATTTATAGGGTTCTTTATCCACTCATACGTTGTTTACACTTATTTTCTCTGACATGTTAGAATGCTTTTGCTCAATAAATACCTCAATAGTAGAGAACTAGACTGACTCAGTCGGCGACAACTTGGGACCAGGTTGAGTAGTCATTCCTCCATGAACATTTTCTGCTCTGCTTCTCATCCTTTCTTTTTCTAACAACCTTTTTCAGCCCCTTTGAGATATGCGAACGAAAACAGATATGGAGCGGGTGACTTCGTCTTGCACCATCAATAAAGTCTCAGATATTCCAGAGGGTTATAAAGGTGGGGTTCTTGGAAGCACTCGACTTTACATGGATTTGTTCTCAACCATCAGTTACACTTCTCAACGTAACCTTAATAAGGCGCGCCCACTGTGGTATTGACAATACGATTCCTACTAAAACCATTTACATTCATATCCTATAAAATATCAACCCATCTGAGAAATTTGCTACAGTAAAAATTGTATCATATGTAACAATTTGATCTTGCCTGTAAACTGGCATGCCTCATGTAACAAAATATTATTTGAGAATAAGTTACTATTATAAAATCCTATTCCTCATCTAAATACACGAAGTCCGCATATGTCCATGTTTATTGTTATCACTGTTATTAATATTATTTTTAATAATATTATTATCATGATTCATCCCCTAATATCTTTGTTCCGCACTTTTTTTCTATTTCCTTCTACACAAAACCCATTCTCAACCATTTAGAGTTTATAACTAAAGATGTAACATCGTGTGTAACACATAAATAAATGAACCTCAGACTTATTCTGTCTTCATCACGTATGTATGACTTATAAAAAATGACATTAGATTATTCCGTGCAACTAATAAGGAGTTTCATAGCATCATTCTCAATTATTACTGCATAGAATTATGGTCCAGTTTGGTATTAATACTGCTTAATAAACAGACCGAATTCCAAAATTGCAGATGTGTCATGATGTGACTGCCCAATCTATAAAATCTTACGTGGAAGTCACTTCATTGTCCATTCCGACTCATCGTATGGTGACAATTAGCAATATGATACTTAGTACTTATGAAGAACACATTCGAGTTGAAGACAGAATAATATATTTAATGTGAATAGTAGTAAGTTACATATAATGATCACGTCTGCAAGGCTGAGACATGCTTTGCGATTGAATGAATGAATGTTTCCGCATTCATCATTCTTGATATTCTCTTAGTGTTACATGTTGAAAGTAAATCTTCTCAGAAGTTATATATTCGGCTTCGAAGATCGTGTGTCTAGGAAGCATTACTACTACATGTTTGTGGAACTTCATTTTCTGGCTGTAGATTATTCACAGTCACAATTACTTGCTTGCTTACTTACTTATGCCTGTTACTCTCAATGGAGCATACACCGCCTAACCCGCAGTCCCCAACGCATTCTGTCCTGAGCCTTCCTTCCTGGTTCTATCTAATTGTTGTTCACTGTTTTCATGTATGTCCCCATTTCTCTGTGTAATGTGTTCTTTGGTTCTCCTGTTCTCTTTTGCTTATGAGGATTTCAAGCAAACAAAAGATATCAAGTAAACTGTATTTTAGCAATAACATAATTTACTCCTCTTAATATCGAGAAATATCAAGATGAAGACGCTGAAATATTACTATATTAGTGAATTTGATGAAGTATTTGATAAGAATAAGTGAAGAGTTATTGATGATTGAACTAAAAAAGCCTAACTCTACAAATACTCACTAACATAATTTTGAAAAGCATTGTTTTCCCACCTATTTCTTATGAAAACTTCTAACAATTAAGTACGTAATCGACTCATTCTATCAATAGATACTCGATAGGTACTCTGATTTGCACTAAACATAAAATAAAACACATTGCGTAACCATTAGTGTTGCACACTACTTCACGACTACTGGACTACTTTTATCTTCGAGAGTGCACCGATTATCTCCCGAGAAGCTAATGTTGGTCGAAATCGAATTCGACCACATGATGGACTTAAAAATTATTCGGCCATTGGACAACCCATCAACATCTCCATTGCAGAAGGTCCTGATATTGGACATCAATGATTATCATTCAAGTGGTTACCTCTTCAAACACACAAGGCGTTTCACAATTCACTTCAGAATCGTTCACACACTTCTGCGGCAAAAGTTGGATTACACAGATAGACTGCTCACCCCATCAACTCCAACCAAACGTAAAGTGATAGGACATTACCGAAAGAGGCTGTCGAGGGGATATTCATGAACTCCTTGTCAACTTATAGAAACCCACAAGATTCTACTATCCCAGATGGGACGTACCCTGTTAAAGTTATGTTCCAAAGAAGTATTCGAACTGTGTTCGACAGCGAGTTGCTACCTTGATCAGTGAATGGGCTCAGATATGATCGGAATATCCAAAGATTTAGTGTAGGTGATGAAGTGTTTGTCGAGTCATACTTTGGAATAAAATCGATAGGAACTAGGAGTCATCGAAAAATGGTTAGTAAAAGTTTTATACAAAGTATGTAGGACGTTCGAAACGTACATTAGACAAAAGCGGTAGAGAAAAAAGGATTATGAACACGACAGATAGGCGAGTGAGTTTTCTAGTGGAAATAATTACAGATACCACAATAATACGGAATTTCAGAGACATACTGGATAACAATAGGATGAAATCTCATTTTCCTAATGAGACCGTGAAAGTTCTGACGCCTTTGAAAACCGCTCATCAAGCCGCGAGTAGACTCGGGGAAGAAGTTTTATTTTCTGAACGGAGGAAGGTGTTTGAGAGACGAAGAGTATTCTCGGAAAAAGCCTTGAGGAGCCCTGAAAACTCTGGGAGGCTTTTTATCCAACCGGCATCGAATAGAATTTTCTCAGAATTATCTTGAAAGTAAAGAGCCACGTATTAAATTTCTGACTGGATTATTACCTACTCTGAGAATATGCTTGGTAGGGTTTCAAAACCTTCCAGAAGCTCAAATACCATCGGAAACGCTGCAAGTACCCTTAAGTTTTTGTGCACAGACGAACCTTGGAGTGAAGCGTTTTTTCCATTCTTCACGATTTTTCTCTCTTGTTCAAGTTGTCGTGTAGATTAAGCCTGGGATTGTTAGGAAGGATTAGAAAACCGATTGAAGAGTTGGGTTTGAGGATTCATCAGTAACCATGTGGAATCATGGTCTACTATTATATTAGTACTGCTCTAATAATATACCTAATCTTGAAATCTTAGATTTGTCATGATGTAACTGCACAATCTATAAGATCCTACGTGAATATCACATCATTGTCTACACCGACCCATCGTATCGTAACAATCACGGATATATGATGGGGAATACATTTAGGCTGGAGACAGAACAATATATTTAATATGAGTAAAAGCAGGTCGTACAGATCGACATTGCCTGAAAGGCCGAGCCATGCCGTCAGACCAACTTGGATTAACTCCATCCATTCTTTCCGCCTTCTCTATCGTTGGGTTTTTCTCCGCGTTAAATATTGAACATCTATTTTCCCACTTGTCTAGTGTTTAGCTTTGAGGATTGTGTGGTTAGGGCCCAATGCCACTACAACCATTCTGAAACACTAAAATGATTTTTATAGAAATAGTTGCTGTGGCAATGGAGGGAGGTAAGCAACCATCTACGTTGGGAACCATTTATAAATATGAGGGGGTGTCAGGATTCAAACTAGAACGAATGCTCCAAAAATATCTGCAGGTGGAATAACTGTTTAAATTCACTATTACCTACATACTTACGCCTGTTACTCCTAATCGAGCATAAGCCACCGACCAGCATTCTCCAACTCACTCTGTCCCGCTCTGCCTATCTTTCTAGTTCCATCCAATTCCTATTCATTTTTCTCATGTATATCTCAATTTCCCAGGTAATGTGTTCTTTGGTCTTCCTCTCCTCCTTCGACCTTGAGGATTCCATGTGAGAGCTTGTCTTGTGACGCAGTTCGGTGCTTTCCTCAATGTGTGTCCTATCCACTTCCAGAGCTTCTTCCTGATTTCTTCCTCCACTGGGATCTGATTTGTTCTCTCCCACAGTAGGTTGTTGCTAATAGTGTCCGGCCAGCAGATCTGAAGTATTTTGAGTAGACAACTGTTAATAAACATCTGTATCTTCTGGATGATGGCTTTTGTTGTTTACCATGTTTCCGCCCCATACAGTAGAACTGTCTTGACATTTGTATTGAAAATTGTGACCTTCGTGTTGCTTGCCAATTCTTTTGAGTTTCAGATGTTGTTCAGTTGTAAATATGCTGCTCTTGCTTTGCCAATCCGTGCCTTCACATCTGCATCAGATCCATCGTGTTCACCAATGATGCTGCCCAAATATGTAAAGGTTTGTACATCTTTCAAATCTTCTCCGTCGATTGTGGTTTGATTGTTGCATGCTGTGTTGTATCGGAGAATCTTGCTTTTGCCTTTGTGTATATTGAGACATACTGCTGCTGAGGCTGCTGCTACACAGGTTGTCTTCTACTGTATTTGTTTTTGCGTTTGCAATAGAAGAGACATGATTCATAATTAAAAATTTTAATTAATTTTCACTCAGGACTAATTTTCATGTTTTGACATCACACAGTTCACTTTAACTGGACCCTGATCATTGGGGTTTGTTAAGAGTTATCACTAAAATTCTATCTCGTTATTTCATGGTTCCAGAACGTTAATAATAAAGTCTACTATTACCTAGCCAAACATGCCTTGTGGATCTGTTCCTTATTGTTGCTCTAATTGTTTGGTGGAAATGATTGTCACTTGATTTGACTCTTTGGTCAGAATTGTGATCTTGCTCTGTTGGGAATATTCTTTCTGATTCTAACGTGCCATTTTTGGGGGCACTGTAGGTTGTTTTATTTCAAAGAAACGTTTGACCATATAATTTGTGTTCTGTATTGCTGAAATTTACTGTGTTTCCTAGCTCTTTGTTATCATATAGTGGTACCATATTCAGTAAATCGGATTGCGAGTGAATCCAGAATTCAGATTACTCCACTCAGAAGGGTTCAGCGTTTCGGTCTAAGCATATTGATGCCTGTTTTTCTAAAACTTCCTCTGATTTTAAACAGAAGTTTTCAAATTATGTCCGTTGTATAGGGTTCTTCCCCTTATTCAAGATTGTTTCGTTTAGTCTGTAGTTTACTCGTGAACATCTTTAAGAGATGCATAAAAACACAAAAATAGAAATTGAAAAGTTAATAGTAACACTCCTAGTATTGAGCCAAAAATATATCTGCGTCTGCGAACCGAACGAATCAGGATCCTATTTCTACCATGATCTTACTTGCTGTAAGAAGACCTTTCTGAAAGGACTGGAATGAAAATACTTCTTCAGGATTTTGGAATTAAATGGTAAGATTGAGGACAGAAGTGGTCATTACATTTAAAATCAAAAAATTAGGTTGTAGAAAATATTCCATGAATGTAACTGCATTACTTACCGTCGCTTGACTAGTTTGTCCTACTACTACTGAGAGAAAACTGTAATCAATCATACCATGAGAATTAAGCTCATCGATATGTAGAAATCGTGGACCAACACGAATTGTGTGTGAAAACCCCAAAATATCGTTTATGAAGTCATTTAGATTTTAAAACTCCGTTCTTATATTTTACGGCACTATATAGCCTTGGAATCATTTTCAAAGGATAGATAATTAGAAACATTTAATATTACGAATGGTTAGGAAGCAAGGTATGTTAATTGAGGCTCCTGAAAAGTTGATGTCTCGAACACTGATTATTTATTAAAGAATAAAATGCTCGGAGTTGATTTAATCGTAGGAAGCACAGATATCATTCGAGTCTGAGCCCAAATTTATTGATAACTTTCAATATTTGTTTTAATAATCTAAAATAGTGTATATTGTACTTTCACTATGTTCAAATGGTGACAACCACTAGGCGAAAGGTGTCTCTCGCTTTGTGTTAAGTTATGTAGTAAGTCATTTAAAACCAACCGACTGAAATCAGTTAGCATCGTATTGTACTTGAGTGCCCCAAATTTGCATAGTTTATTTCATAAGTAAACTAAGTTCATTAAAAATTTTTCATACTTGTTTTATATAACATTTATTTTACTTTTGCTAGAAGACGTTTGTGAAATTTAATCTAAGTTTGAAGTCATGTCGTCATTGAATTTTGATATGTGTCGGTTTAAAGTTGTAAGTTGGTCGGAATCAACGTATAATAAAAATCTCTGAAAACCACGTGATTTGATCAAACTTACCTTTTTTAAAATGTAGGTTCATTTCGCTGTGCAAATCAGAATTTATAGCTATAATCTGTTTATTAGCTTATTGATGTTTGTGAGTAAATTTCCTCGTTCTATGTGCGCTTTTATCATTGAATTGAAGTCGATTAATTATTCACAGTTTAAGTTTTATTTTTAACTGGATGTTTTGAAGATAAGAAATATGTCGGCTTATTTAAAGGAACCGCTACAAAATTGTTTTTTATTAAATTGTAGGCCAGTTTTACCATACTTAGTATGTAAACTGCATCTACTTCTAGGTGTTAACTGCTTATATCGTATGCAAACACGAGGGAATTTATGTTTTCCTTTAATGGAAGAAAAACAATTAAATATTTCTAGATGACTATTAAAGGCTTATACTAGATAAGTTTACTTTTGAAAAACAGCTTTTTTTAACTCTGACGATAAATGACAAAGTTTGTCTGTACTGTGTATTCATGCTGTAGATCACCAACATAGACAATCTATGTCGAATGATTAAGGACCCACCTGAGTTAGACAGGGATGGTGTGACCAACAAGTAATATCGAAGCAACACCTCTCGGTCAGCATCTAACGTAGACTACCTGTTTGACGTATCAAAATACTGTGGGTGCTTTGAAGACCTTACAACACATAGGGCGTTATTACAGAAATATATTCGTTAAAGTAGGTACAAGCAAAAGAGTGATCGCCATTGCATTGTAAGCCTATGGCATTGGATTAAGTAGTGCGCCTTTGTTGCCCCTGGGCTTGACGGGGATCGATAAACTGTTTGATATTTAGTGACCCAACTGCCTGATGGTTTGGCTAGGGCTCAGTGACATTTCACTGGCCCTGTAATGCCGTACTCCAGTTTTTTAAATTGACACCTCTTTTTATCTTTCACTTTATGTAGCATTATAAACCAATGTAAAGGATGCATAAATAAGTATAAAATGTCCCAAGTCTTTTGGCTGAGGGACACTTAGGCTTATTGTTTGAACAAACTCTTAACATGTGATAGAAAATTAACGTTTTTCATAGTAATAATTACAAGAAGTAGTGCAAAATATCATTTGTCATTAAACAACAAATATTTTTGTGGCAGCAAAAAATGAACTCAACTTGACCTAGTCTATATTATCAGTCATAGTTAATGACCTGTTTCTGATGTATTTTATACTCTTTTATATTGATTTATGGCGTTTTAGTTTTGGTGAAAAATTTCGTCTGAGTAGTATCGGTGGATGAAATCATGTGATTAGGAATGGAAGTTTCAAATATTTTACGTACAAACTTACAAAAGCCTTTATGTACAGTTTAAGGCTTGTTTAATTACACTTTTTTGAACAGTGTGTATTCCAAAATTACACAAATCTTATTTTCAAAATGCCAGGTTATCAGTGTTTAGGTATACTGTTATTATCAGGGAAACAGAATAGGTTCACTAGCAAGTTCATTGTTTTTCACTGAACAATACAGTTAGAATATTTACTACGAGATTTAGGCCACTGCTTTTGATGAATTTGTTTTGGATCAAATTTACAAGAGGTTTGGAATGTCCAGACAAAGACTTCAGGCCACTTCTGAGGATGAGAAAATGTAGCGCAACAGGCCAAAAGTCTTGAAATACTTCCGGTTGGTCGTTACAAACTATTTTTCGGATGGCTTACAATTCGATGACCATATTGTTTATCTTCAAATTGTAAATGACGAATTATTTCACGTTGGAAGTCGAATCTTGTCCTGTTTTTACACCTGGTTTGGTATGCTTTTTAGTGCATCCTCAACAGTTTTGGCAATCATTGAAGCATCATGGATGGGTTCTAACTGATGTGCTTTCCAAATAAAACCCAAAACGTTTGCTTTTCTTTTCAAAGTAATACACTCCACACTCTTCAGTCTGTATGTGAATACATGAGGAGCATTAATGTTATCGGTTAAAATATGCATATTGCTGCAGTTCTGAAACCTTGATGTATCTGTAGGTGTCCTAATAATTGGCCTTCGTGTAATAATGAGAAGGAATAATCAGAACATCAGCTTTCAGAAATAAAGCTTTTATCCTAATTTTTGATTGATTTCAAATTAAAAGAGGCATAAAAGTAACTAGTATTGATCTTAACACTTCGATCACTGAAATAAGTAACTATTACAACGCAAAAATTATATTTCAAACATTAGAAGTTAGCAATATAGTATTTTTGATAATGATGCCTTAATATTTATTGCAGTAGAGGTGAAAAATCGTCTCTATTTAGACAAAAAACTACATTTCATGTGAACCTCTATCCCGTAAAACTAATCTATTGTGATAGCTTGAAACGACATTATCTAGTACTATGACAGTGATGAGAAGTGTTTCTTTATTTGAACTATCACTTCTAAATGTTTCAATAATGACCTGAAACTTATTTATTGGGTCGAGTTGTTTCAAACTTTTCCGTAGTATTATTCAAAGGAAAAACATTTTGCTTACTTAAAGGTTTGGGATATGAACTACTCGTTTAAAAGTGCATAGACAAGCATAATAACACATATAAGAATAATTGGCCTGACTACCAACGATCACGATATAGGTGCTTATAATTTACTTTTTCCTTGGTTTAGTATCTGAACTTTATTGTTATATCCTAATCACAGATAAATTAAAATCAAAAAGCTGTCGCCTTTATCCTCTTCAAATGAGTTTAAATATAGTTGATACACAACTTTCTAACAGTAAGTTTTTAGTTGGTCATTTGTTTTGGGATAAAAATTAATGAATGATAAATGTAATTATGATGAAGAGTAATTTTTAGAGTCAACATGTATATAGTTGGTGTTTGGTACTGTAAGTGCGAAGAGGTTTTAATAACCATAGTAACGATAACACTATTGAACGACATTGGAAAGGCATCAAACACTAAAAGCCCTTTCAATTGTCCTGTAAGGTACTAAGTAATCTAAGTGATGTCCAGAATTTGCTAATTACATAGCACCTATGCTATTAAAATGAAGTTCATGGAATATTTTGAAGAATCTTGAAAATGTTCTTTAAATGTATTAGATTTGGAAGTTACATGCACACTATAAGTGCAGTGGTACGGGAATCTATTTTTATTTAATAATGTTAATAAATAGGCTATTTATAAAGATGAGAAAGGTTATTAATACAACCTTTCATGATTAATAACTGTTTAATTCTTGTTTTGTTACGATGTTATGATCATCATTTTTACTTTTAGGGATTCCTGTTATTGCATTTGAAAAGATTTTTAAGTTTTATTTCCGGCCGTTTTTTAACAATCATTAGTTGATTTATGAATCCTCCAACTGAATACATATTTTAGTTTATCGATAATGGTTTAACCAGTAATTATCTGTTTTTAATGACATTGCATTCTATAGACCAAATGGTTTGACTTGGAAGGTTCAATCTTTGTTCTAGACTGTATCGTCACTGTCTAATTAAAGTAAAAGTGAGCTTTATTAAATCGTTGCACATGTGCTAATACAGTTAACCCTGATGACCTTATTTCCAAATAGCTTCTTTCATCGATCATATGATAGTTATTTGTTTTTGAATTCACAAGAACTATTTTCCTCTGTTAACATTTGGTCGTCTGATACTGATTTACGTAGACAATCAAAAACATAATTCGTTTTGGAAGGTGAAAGAAATCTTTGTTGGACATTCAGATAAATCTGTAATCAAGCCACATTACGACACATCCAAGTTATTCATTCATACAGATAAGATTAAGGATTTATATAGCCGGAAGTTAACCTAACAAAACAGTCACCATGAATTTCATGACACATTATGATTGTAAAACCAGCGAGAACAGACCGTCACAGACAAGTGTATTAAAATAACTTGGTTTAAAACCTGTACAATTATTGTATATAGCTCTTTTTTAAATATAGCCAGAGATAATGATAATATTCAAAGTACCGATAAAAGCCTCTCGATCAAACTATCAAGTTCAGAGAATAAAACTATTAAAAGGATTCAAGTCAGCTAACAATCGTCTCAATCATTTTTACAGAGTCTTCTGAGATGACAGTTACTTACTTGTAAGAGTTCTACTTATTTTATAAGTCAAAATCACTTCTGAAAGCATAATCTATTTTAAGATTGTTCTTATCATAAACTACCATTTAGGAAAAAAACATTCAATTCTCACCATATGACAGAAATTATTCAAATATATTAATCGTGTAGTGAACAATAGACAGAAGGAATTCAGTCTAAATATTTGTTTGTTTTTATTAAAACCAAGTTTATTTATATTAAGATCTCATTAATGTTTAGCATACAAGAGAAGCAATTGTTTTCTTCACAAGAATTAACATTATAAATACAAAAAACAGTCGATCAAAATGACTGATCTAAGTTTAAATCTGAAAAAAATTACTAATGGATATATTGACTTAATGTTCAGGCAAACCATCATTACAGATTTCTAATTTATTTACTTATTTACTTACTTACTCCTGTTACTCCTCGTGAACGAGCATAGGCTACTCATTAGCATTCTTCATTCAACCCTGTTCTTGGCTATTCTATTCAAATTATTCATATCAATAAGTAGTTTAGTAAAATATTGAACTGAAAATGAATAAACCAAATAAATGATTCATTACATTTCCCATAGTAAATATAAATAAATATTTCATTCTTGTTATTTTTTTTATTTTCTCTTTTATAAAATCAATATTCTAACTAATAATAGTATTAGATATTCCTTTTATAGTAAAAGAAAAAAAAATTAATCACTAACTGTAAAGTGAATTATGATTTTATAGAGAAATTTTAATTTTTTTTCTTTTTTTTTTGATTTTTTCTGAGTAAAGGTCACTTGTTTCCATTTCATTGATTGATTGATTGATTGATTGATTAATAATGAACACTCCTCCACTCTTTTTTTTTTCTGAAATTTTGTTGTTGAGTTGCTGAGCAAATTTTTTTTGCATTATTATTTTACAATTTTCTCACAGATACAGAAGTGAATTCATCACACTTATTTTTTTTTTTGATAAAATATGTCAATGTATGTAGAAATTTACACGTAATCTATGGTTCATTGTAAATAAGTGTACCGTTTTTTTTTGTTTATTTGTAATAATAATGAGTTATATCATAATGTATCTTTTATTTATGATCTTTAAAAAAATACTCATATCTAAGTGAAAATGTTACAATATTCAACATTGATCACTTATTAATTTTCTAAGGATTGTGTCCATTATTTTAGTTTTTCCCAATCTCAATTGTTGACATCATGAGTTAATTGAAGCTAGACCATTATAGAGAACCTGAAAGTACTGGATGGTCGTTTCGTCTCATTGTGAGACTCCTCATCAGTGCGTATCCATGACATCGCCTTATGGGATTCGAACCCAGGATCAATTAGTCTAGCGTGTGAGCGCTTAACCACTAAACCACTGAGCCGGCATCCAATCCTTTTTATGTGCAGAAATTGATTTTCTAGCGTTCATTGTTTTAAGACTTTAAGGTAACTGTACTGTATTTTGAATATAATCACGGATCTTATTATATCAGTATATATTTAAGCGAATAGAGATGATTAATGCTGTGTTAGTATATGATGGAGATTGGTCGATAAACTATATGCTACTTATAACCTTGGACATTCGTATATTCGTTCAAGTTACCATGTTATGTTAGCATAGAGATATGCCAGTGTTGTAAAAGTAGTAACAGAATCAATGATGATACGGACGGTTAAATGCCGATATTTTTAATTAAGGAAAAAAATACGAATTTATGGAATAAAATCTATGAAATGATTTTCGAACTATGAATATAGGAGAAAATAATGAGTGAATAAACTAAATCTGTAAGATTGATTTTTAGCCATACCAACTAATGTCTTCAATGTGTAATTATGGTAGTTACTTAGACGGTAACAAGATGGTAGTCTGTGTATACCAAGTGACATATACTTCTATAGTTAATAATTTAATGAACTGATTCTCAATCTTAATATCAATAATCTATAATGATAAAATAATTATTATTTTAACATTTACAAATAGTTAATATCTATGATAATATAATTTATATTTTGTAAATGTTCACTTGATCATGTGTTGAATTTAATTTTAACTTAAATAGATAGAATAGACATTTCTTTTCTTTTCTTTATTCAAGGAATATTCCATAGATACCTTTTCTCTTTTTCTGTCTCTCTCTCTCTCCTTATTACCTTCATCAAATGAAATCACGTTAATTTTCATTAAAAATAAAAGTTCATTATTATAAAAAAAAGAAAAAGAAAAAAAAGAAAAAGAATAATCTTAAATCACATCCTGGTAACATTTAAATGAACAGAAATATTTTTCTATATAAATTTAATTATAATAACACATGAGTAAAATATTTTTAATATCAGGTCATGGAAATGAATTCTCTTATATATATATATATATATATATATATATATATATATATGCACTTTCTCTTTTACATAAAAAAACAATATAGTGAATCTTTCTTTAAACACAATATCCATAGTTCATATGTACAATTAATCTCTTACCAAGATTTGACTTGATAATTTCCAATAATCAGTATAGGGTTGTGGAGATGATTAAGTTATTGATTGAGATCATGTGCTCAATACTGACTAGCTTCATGAGGGAATTCTCAGAGTTCTAGTGAGAAGCTGTGACCAGTGGAGCTAATCTGTGTCAGGTAGAGATAAAGATCTACCTAAGTAGAAAGGAAGATGAATTGGTTGAAGTTAGACATTAACACTGTTGGATGTCGACTTAGTGATCTAGTAGATTGAGAGACTGAAATCCCTGGGTTTGTATCCCGCGAGCGAAATCGTGCGTGCGCACTGCTGAGGAGTCCTACAATAGGACGAAACGGCCGTCCGGTACTTCTAGGTTTTCAATGATGATCTAACATCAATCGGTCTATGATCTTAATCAATAATTTCAAATAAATTAATATATTTGCAATGTCTGAATGAGTAGAAAAAAAATTAGATTTTTTGACGTTTCGTAACTCATTGTAAACTACTTCTTCAGGGAATAAATCATCAAATCAAAAATTAATCAAATTTTAAATAGCACAAAGGTACAATACAAAAATATTATATAATCAATCCAAAGTTTTAATTTTTATTTACTATTGAATCATGTTAAATTTAAGAAAATTTTCTAAATAAATAAAAGTGAATAATTTTTATTGACTTATTGGTTTTATTCAATGTAAATAATTTTGAAGTTTTAAGATGACAGAAATCATATTCACTTGCATTACGCTCAACCGTTAACAATTTGTTATTCACAGTTATATAATATATTCTTATGAGCCAGGGTAATTTTACATTGGTTTTAAACAGAACCAGGCACCATTCAGCCTGAAACTTTATAATATGAGCAGTACATATTAATCCCGCTTCAAAGGAGAATCAGATAGTATATAGGCTTTAACGTTACAATCTGAATAGTACAGCTTAATCTTGTGATGCAACCTATACAGGTACCAAGCATCGTGGGACTTGTACTAAGTTTAAGTTATAAAAGAATGCGATAATTAATTATTTTTAGTCTATGATTCTTAATCAATTCATGATTAATTTTTTTTTTAATATTGATGTACACAACTGTAGTACTAAAAGGTTTTTCTTACGTATAAAAGTAATTGTAAATCTTATTTATTTATTTATTTGAACGTATAGATATTGGTACAAGGAGGCCCCAAATATAAATGCGCCACACAAATTTACATTTTGTGTGTGGGCTGTGATAATGCTGAGGCACCCAAACCGAAACAGGTGGTTTTCTTAGGAAGCCACACCCAAGCCTTCGACCTAAATGTCTAACCCATAAGGCAGCGGAGCATCGTGAGGAGATACAGTCACATGCTGGCCGGTGACCAACGGTTGGCTCATACGCCATTTGTTGTCAGGATACTGGAGCCAGCCCATGTGCACCATTGGTTTGGGATCCGGTTATAGCGCCGGACATTCGCTTTTCGTCCTCTCATTTCCATAAACAACACCCGCGGTTCGAGAAGGCAGTGAGTAGTACTTCCCTATCAGATGCTGTATACGCGTAGCCGTGTGAGATTATTTCGAGAGGGAGGGCGGGTCCACTTCACTCACGGCCATACTAGGGCATTTGAGGGCAATTGTAGCGGTTAATTGCAAATCTTGTTAAATGATAATAAAAATTAATTACTCTAAGGTGTATTTTTTCAAATTACAGATACTTTTGATCTGGGAGAAATTAAAACTAACAAAATTATGCAATCAGAATTCTTAACTCCTCTTCAAAATGACACAAAAGACAAGTTTGTAAATAATAATAATAATAACAACAATAAACATCTGACTGCACTACCGACAAACAAACGATCTTCATCTAAATTGAATTCTCATTCTCATAAACCGGTCATTTTGAATAATAAACCTGATCATATAAATCACTCAGAACAAAATAATGACAGTACAAAGGATTTGTTATCTCCAGGTGATTTGGTTAAAGATAGATGGAGAGTTATATGTAAACTAGGAGGAGGCGGTTTTGGTGAAATATATGAAGCAGTTGATACGAAATTAAAACGTGTACAACATTCATCATCTACATCATCAACATCATCATATTATAATGAATCACAGTCAAATTTGAAACGTTACCATCCAGAATATTCACTATGCTTAAATTGTGCAACAAACACCACCCTAAACATAGCGGTTAATTCACCACCCAATGGTCAAAATGGTCCTACTGTAATAAAATTAAAACACGATATTGGCTCAGATAGTGGTATCGGTGGTGTACAAGCCTTTTCATCAGATACACAAATTCAGCATGGTACTAGGATCAATTCAGCTGGTACAACTACATCAGCTTCGTTATCTTCACGTCGTTTAATACTTACATGCAACGAAAATAATCCTAATAAAAATAAACAAGAAGATGGTCTTATTCATTTAAAATCATCAGCAACAAATAACTATCCTTGTTTAAATAAGATAAACTCACAAGATTTCAGTGCGAGTAATGCATCAACTCCAAGGGATTCAAGTCAAACTGGTAATGCTGACAAAAAAAGTATGTGTATCAATTGTAAGTGTGAATTGCCGCAGAAATTTATTGAGAAATTTACATTGAATAATAAACATGAATCGAATGGAATATCCACTGACTCCGGAATTTCCAGTATAAATGAAGTTTACGACTATCGTGTAGCTATTAAAGCTGAATCTAACCGTCAAGCTAGACAAGTATTAAGAATGGAAGTGGCCGTGTTACGTCGTCTTCAAGGAAAACCGAATATATGTCGCCTGTTTGGTTGTGGAAAGAATGCGAAATTCAATTACATGGTTATGACTTTACAGGTAAGTGGATCAAAAATTAAACAATAACGTATTTATCAATCTCGATTGAAAATATAAGATGGCCGGAAAAATTATTTATTGAGGACCAATTTAATCATTGAGTCTTGGTACTGGAGAATGATTTATATAAGCGAAAGATCTTAGCTAGACTACTATTGAAAACCCTACAGCACTGGATGGTCATTTTGTTCAAATATGATACTGCTCAGCAGTGCACATTCACGACCCTGCACATGGTAATCGGACGTGCGACCTTCGGTCTCGCACACCAACGCTTAGCCACTAGACTATGTCACACCCAACACGGATTGAACTCCTATGGTCTCAGTAGAACTCCTGGAATTACTTCTTGAATATAGTGACTAGTAAGCACACGGTTGTTATTAGTATGGGAATTTGTGGAGATTGAAGTATTTACACAGTTGAAATTATGAGTCGATCTGAGCTAGAACACCATATTGCATGATGATCAATGGTTAAAGACAATCAATGTCGTTATTCATAGCGTCAAGTTTGTTTTAATCTAAATGACTAATAACATCGAATGAAGAAATGAATTAATTTCATGTAATCTTTACGATTTGAAATGTCAGCCTAATAAATTTCCAGTTCACGGTAATTTTAGATATTTCAACAAAGCGTTGATAAAACAAACAACTCTTGTTCAATCAGTACAGACATAACAATTCAGGCTGACTGTTTAATTGGTTTATCAAATAGAGTAAAGTATCATCGAAAAAGTAATTTGGGGAAAGGGTGAGAGAAGACAGTAGTGTGGTTTGGTATGTACTAAAATATATAAAACATAGGGAGGGTGAGTCTGCACGATGGATATCCATTTCAATTCCCACATGGTATAGTAAAGGAAGATATTTTTCTTTCAAATATAATCAAATATTTATGGGCCTTACTATATAAATCATATAATGGTATTTTTCTCATTAACGCTCATTGGTAAAACTTAGTTTTTTTATTTGATGGGTTAAATTAGTAAGGTTTGAGTATTTCTAAACCATTATACGTCGGATCTTTAATGATTGAAAACTCGCAAGTGTTACCATATCAATGCTTTAATCATATAAGGAATGTATAAACTGGTGTCAAAATCTTATTTTAGAGCATTTTTATGAGAATACAAAAGAATATTATAACTCAATTCAAGTTAGACATTAACTTCATTAGGTGCCGCCTCAGGAGTCTAGAGGTTAAGCATTCGCGCGTGAGTTCAAAGGTCCTGGGATCGAGTCCATTGTGTGAGATCCTGAATGCGCACTACTAACAAGTCCCATACCAGAACGAAACGGCCGTCCAGTGCTTTCAGGTTTTCAATGGTGGTCTAGCTTAAATCGATTCATAAATTCAACGATTAAAGTTACTACAGTCTCCACAAATCCCTATTCTGATAATAATATCTACTTATGAACAAGTCGATGATCAATTAACATTGGACATATGCAACCAATTTTATTTCAAAAATATTATAGACTCATGACTATATCGTGTTTATCTTATTGGTAAATAAAGACAATATTGAAAATACAAATGATTACAAAGAATTAGTCAACGACAAAAATGAGGGAAGAGATTAAAATAGTTTTCAGTGCATATGTATACGTAATCAACTAACTTGAGAAACTATGTTCAAGACTAACGAATAGATGATGAATATGTATTCGTGTGTACTTGATTGTATAACTTATGGAGTTCTTCCATTTATTCCCAAAAGAGATATAAATGTATATTCTGAAGAATTAATACATTAATTAAGTTACAGTAAAGAATTCAGATTTCAGATTTACTATTTAGAGTAGATAGATTGTGGTTACCACTGACAACCAGAACACATGTCTTATTCAAGACTTTTTGGATGAACGTACCTCAATTCCAGTGTTGATATTCACATTTGGACTCCAAATTAGTACCTTTCACTTCAATAAACCGACCATCTTATCCCCACAGAATGCGTATATATCAGCAGGCAATCATCAAAATACAGTCCTAAGTGCCAACAATGGGATGATTTATATGTTTGGGGTTAAAACACTTCGTGATGTATCTTAATCAACCTTAAAGTTCGACTTTCAACGGAACTTCATGAGTTTTATCAATAGTATTTATGATTCGCTCTTAAATATGAAGATGCATGATATACTTACTTACTTACGCCTGTTACCCTTCATGGAGGTGCATAGACCGCTCACCTGCATTCTCCATCTAACTCTGTCCTGGGTAATCCTTTCCAGTTTCTGTTGGTTCTGAATGATATAATCTCACTTGAAATAAACTATTCTTAGACTATCAAATTATCTCAAGATATTCTTTACTTTCTTAAAATGCAGATAAAATTACTTAGAGGGGTATTTATTACTCATAACATTTTGCAATTAATTTTAGGGTAAAAATCTTTCTGAGATACGCCGAACCTTACCCGGAGCGGTATTTACACTTGGTACAGCATTCCGCTTGATTAAACAATGTATAACTGCTTTAAAATCTCTACATGATGCTGGTTTCCTTCATCGTGATGTCAAGCCATCGAATTTCGCTATTCAACGTGGCGAATCAAGAGAAGGTTCACTTCGGGTAGAAGTTACTTTACTGGATTTTGGTCTTGCTAGACCATATACAGTTAATGGTCCAGGTACTGAGGTACGTAATGCACGACAAGTTGCAGGATTTCGAGGTACAGTTCGTTACGCATCTATTAATGCTCATGCACATCAAGATTTAGCTAGAAGAGATGATTTATGGTCACTTGTTTATATGTTTATTGAATTTGTTTGTGGTCAACTACCTTGGAGACGAATACGAGATAAAGAATTAGTTGGACAAATGAAAATGGCATTGAATCATAGAGAGTTGGCAATCAAATCTGGTTTACCAGTGGATATTGTTACTGTATGGATAACACATTTAGAACAATTAGAATATAAAAGTGTGCCAAATTATGAAATGCTTATCACTTGCCTAGATGAATGGTTAATACAACATAGAATACAGGAATCTGATTTTTATGACTGGGAAATTCCAAAGACTAATTCACTTACCGATGATACAAAAATTCAACAAGCTGGTACAATTACACTTTATAAAGCTGATCACAAAGGAATTTTGTCAGAAAAATTTAGCCATAAAGAAGTTAGAATGCAACAATTAAATAGTCAGCTGAATGTAGAGGACATTGTTGGAAAACAGCACAGTGGGAGAGAAGAGAACAAAGTGAAAGAAGATGAAGATGATGATGAAGAAGAAGAAGAAGAACAAATTAATAAAATGAATGAAACATTAAAACCAAACACACTTTTACAAGTAGTACGTGATAATCAAATGCTGAAAATGAAGTCTTCAATAAATTTAAACCATAGACATTCAACTAGTCATTGCAATTTAATGACAAATAGTCGTTCAACGGCTGCAGAAATAAGTAGAAAGATTTATGATGGTAAATTATTGAAACCAAAGAATATATTGAAAAATCATGGTAGTCTAGGTGCTGATTTATCAAGTCATGATGGTGACATGGAGAATGCTATTATTATTGAAGGTGAATATTCACAGAATAAGCATAATAAATTATCAATAGTCCACAATAGTGCAGATTGTATTTTAATCGACGATGAACATGAAGATGATGTGAAAGTATTTACCGAGTTGGATCTAGGTGTTGACACAAACGATAAACACTCATTAAGAATAGGTGAAAATGAAATAAATAATTTGAATACTACTAAGAATTCATTTGATAATTTTCAAAAGAATGCGACCACAAATGAAGAGAAAAAAAGTGAAATTTCACTAATTAAATCTCAATTACCCATCACATCTAAATCATCATTGGTAAATGTAACCAATAATATTGATAATTATAAAAATGTCATTGATATTAAAACTGAAAAACCGGTGAAAGAATACTCAAAATTAATTTGTAAGTTTGTTTGTTTATTTAGATATATTTAGTAGTTGAATTCATGAATCAATTGAAACTAGACCACTATGGAAGTACTGGACAGGTTGGATATTGGTTCAGTAGACTAGAGGTTAAGCGTTCACTCGCGAAACTGATAAGTCCTGGGTTCGAATCTTGCGAGGTGGGATCGCGGATACGCACTGCTGAGAAGTCCCATACTAGGACAAAACAGCCATTCAGTGCTTCCAGGTTTTCTACAGTGGTCTAAATTCAATTGACTCATGAATTCAACTTACAGATTACTGTAATATCCACGTAACCCCTCTCTTACATATTCTTGTATTACATTTTTTGCTAAGATTCTACTTGAAAAACCTGTCATTTATTCATTGATAAAGTTGAATGACATAAATTACCTCAGTAACTTTATCCCATAAAGAATCTATAATATTAAAAACTAGTTATTTCAGTTGTTGTTATGTATAACTCATACAGTTGATATTCTATTCTTCGGCAAGACTATAATTTATGAACGAACCAATCACTTATAGAATAATAGGTCTCAGATTTTGGCGCGAAATTCACTCATTCATTCGGATCAATAGAGTTTTGACATTATAGCTAATGTCAGTTCGTGATAAAAACTTTAAATCTAATGCCTAACCATATTCATCAACTGTAAATCATAATCCTAATTCGTTACACTTGTTTATAAACCTCATTTGGTCCTGGTTATTAGCTGGACACCATAAAGGTCAGTCTAGCGTCGATCAAACATTGTTCATAAATTATAGTCTCACTTATTCTTCTAATCAGTAATAATTGTAATATAATAATCATCAGTAGGTTTCTTTTCTACTCAGTTATCTATTAAACATTATGTAAATAGAATTATTGGTCCACCGAGGGTGCTTGGTATCTGTGTGATTGCGCCATAGGATTGAGCTGTACTATTCAGATTGTAGCGTTAAAGCCTATACACTGCCTGACTCTCTTGTTAAACGGGCTTGGGCTGTACTGTCACTTGAAAGTCTGGACTGTGTCTAGTTCTCCCTAAAACCGATGTAAAATTACCCTGGACCACAAGGGTATATTATATAACTGTGAAATAGAATTATAGTAAATTGTCAAAAGACATTTGACAAAAACAATCTATGTTAGTAGGGGTTTAATTTTTTTTAAATTATGAAATATAATCATAGAAACCCGCAGATTTCTTACTTTTTTTTGTTTTTTTTTTTAATTCTTTCATTACATTGTAAATTATTGCACACATTTTTTTTCTTATTTTGAAAAAAAAAAGAAAGATTCCAATCCAACTGTGTTCTTCAGGCAGTTCATTGAGGCTGGATTAAACTGATTGACCCCTTAGTTGTTTTTATTTATTTATCTATAACTGTTTATGATAGATTTTACTAGCAAGTGTGCAAAATTATCCATTTCTAAGCTTTTTTTCTTTTTTAAATACTATTAATTAATATCACTTCTATAATAATTAAGGTCAAAGAGGTCAGTTAATGAAGTTATATTTGTTTCTGTTTTGTTTATTAACATACTTAGCACCAGCATGGATGAATGCCTCGAATATATATATATATATATATATATATATATATATATATATATATATATATATATATATATATATATATATATATATGGAGAGAGAGAGAGAGAGAGGGAGAGAGAGATAGATAAACAATTCAAGTGTAATTCAGTTATTATTCAGTTAGATGTTCCCCTTAGGCAGTTGAATTAAGTTTTGGAGGAATTTCTACAGAGTGCAGACAGTTGGGTATCTTTTATTGATGTAACAATTTCACATAGAAGTCGATTTTTAAAGAGTAGCTGAGTGTTTTTTTTTTAATATTAGCAGTAACTCTTAGAGATTATCTATTGCTACTCATTCAATATATGAATAGAACTGATAATAATTGTTTCTCAATAACTTTTATCATTCTTTTGAAGTATACGTTGAACAAAGAATGTTTTCGTAGAATATGGATTCTGACAGATTTAAAAATAATAGATAAAGAAGAGGTATGAATCTCGCGAGGCGGGATCGTGGATGCTCACTACTACTGAGGAGTCTTACAATAGGACGAAACGATCGTCCAGTGCTTCCAGGTTTTTCATAATGGTCTAACTTCAATTGATTCATAATCTAAACTATTGAAATAGATAAAGAGTTTATGATGAGACAATTTTATTTATGTGGTTAACATTTTCTATGAAATATCATTCAAATAATAACCAAAGAGTTGTGTTTTACTCAAAACTGTTTCTCTGCATTGAACGTTTGTCAGAATTATTTTGTCTCACCGTTTGTAATAATTTTTATCTAAAAACTTTCATTTAAATGATTAAACAAGGAGATAAAATATTCTACAGGTAGTGTTACTAAGGTAAATAAAATTTGGTGACCAAATAAGTCGTCTCTAATATAGCAATCTAAATTATTCCCATTAGTTGATATTTAATTATCTTTCATAGCTCCCAAATGCCCTGGTATGGCCGTGAGTGGGGTGGACCCGCCCTCTCTCTCGAAATGCTCTCACACGGCCACGCGTATACAGCCTCTGCCAGAGAAGTCCTACTCACTGCCTTCTCGTGGCGGGGGGGGGTTATTTACAAAAATGAGAGGACGAAAAGCGAATGTCCGGAGCTTTAACCGGATCTCAAACCAACGGTACACACAGGCTAGCTCCAGTATCCTGAGTGAACAAATGGCGTATGAACCAATTGTTGGTCACCGGCTGCCATGGGACTGCATCTCCTCACGATGCTCCACTGCCTTGTGGATCAGACCTTTAGGTCGGAGGCTCGGGGTGTGGCTCCCTAAGAAAACCACCTGCTTCAGTTTGGGCACCCGGGCAGTATCACAGCCATCACACATATCAAATGAGATCTGTGTGGCGCATATGTATTTGGTGCCTCCTTGTAACAATATCTATGTGTTACAATAAATAAATAATTAAATATCGTTCATAGATTGTTCATTTAATGCAATGCAATTAATAACTAACTAATTAAAAATGATGTTGAATTTTACTAAAATGAACACTGTTTCTAACTTGGAAATTATATTTTCGAGAAACTGGTAAAACTGAAGTTTTTTTCTTTCTTTTGAATTCCAAGCATTGCTCGCTGAATGCTCGTTAAATGTAAAACTGGGCATAAGATGTAAAGAGTTTATAAGGTCACTTTGTTGTTTTAGACCTGTATATAAGATTCTGAAGGCCATAATCAATAATTTCATTGAATTTATTGTGTAATGTAGTTTGCTCTTGAATCTCCTACAGTTATATGTTACCCCGCAGAGGTTTTTAATATTCATTTATCATGAAGATTAAACTATTTAGTATGAATAACAATGAATGATAATCAGAAGGGGTGCTGTGGAGATTGTAGTAATTTCAAAATTGAGATCATGAGTCGTTTGAAGCTAGACCACTATGGAAAACCTGAAAGCACTGGTCAGCCGTTTCGTCCTATTGTGGGACTCCTCAATTATTGAAATTACTACAATCTCCACAAAACCCCTTTTGATTCTAACCAACATATGCTCACTAGTGAATGGCTTCAAGAGGTATATCCTGCAGTTCTAGTGAGAAGCAGTGACTAGTGGAGTTCAACCGGTTCAGTTGTGAGATAGTAACTCACTGATAACAACGATGGATGTGTCGCTCAATTTCGTGGATTAGTTGAAGTTACACATTAACACGGATGGATGCCGGCTCACTGGTCTAGTTGGTTAAGCGCCTGTCGCGAGACTGATAGGTCCTGTTTTCGAATCCCGTGAGGCGGGGTCGTGGATGCGCACTGCTGAGTAGTCCCATACAAGGACGAAACGGCCGTCCAGTTATTCAAGGATTTCCATGGTGGTCTAGCTTCAATTGACTAATGATCTTAATTATTGAAAATAAATAATAAACAATCGTTCCAGGTGAATGTGCATCGGTTTCATGATAAATTCGCAAGTTATATTTGATGGTATCCACTGTAAATAAAACAATTTTTTAAAGAATACATTAGACAGATCAGCTTAATTTGTAGTTTGTTTTTGTTAAGGATTGATATTACTTCAGACAGCATTAAAAATTAGGGAATCCAAACCATCTTATTTTAACTCATTATTCTAAAGATAACTATGCACTTACGAGACCCAGTAGTCTTAAGTTTGTTGGGTAATAAGATCAAAATTACGGATGTCTTAGAAACCTCACGCAAAGACCAAATAGGTTTCTAGTGCTCATAGTTTTAATGGCACCTTAAATGATAATACCTCATGTCAGGAATCACGTACAACACTTCGAAACTCTTAAGGCATTGGATATCGTATTGTTCTGCTGTAGAAAGCCTATTGAAAGTGTAGTGTGAAAACCAAATAAATGTTCGATATGCTGTAAGAATAAAAAGTCTAACCACTTGAAGCCTTGTAATCATTTACGTATTAAACAAACGGTTTTTAATTTTTAGTAGATAATGGTAATTACGATTCTTTTTAATTGTGAAACAAATTATAATCAATACGTGTACTATTCATTTCGATATAGATGCGAGACCAATACACAATAATTCCACTGAACAGGATCTTGTCTCAGGCAAAGAAACTGTTCAATTTATCAAAGACCGATGCATTTCAGGAACAAATCTTAGTACTAAAGAACTAAATCAAAATATTCAAGACGATAAATTGGATGTAGCTGGACAAAGTCTGTTTGTCCCGACTTTCAGCGGAATGAGCTCATCTTCTCTACCACAAACTAGTGATTGTACAACAAATCCTAGAGCAAAAATACATGCTATTATCAAGAATTTACTTGCTGGTCATCAAAGCAAAGGCAATGATTCACCTAAATTAAACGAAACAACTCAAAGGTTACCTAATTGGTCTGGACTTGTAAAAACACCGAAAGAATTCAACAAATTTAGTGACACAAATTCTTCGAATTTAGATTTACGCGTTGGCAGTGATGTTGATAAGTCTACCTGTCGATCTAACAAAGCTTCTGTATTTGATCAAAATTCACCATACTATATACATTTTTCATTAGGTCATATCAACGCACACGACAATGAACAATATCATAGATTTCTAACTGTACCCCGTAAAGATCACATCAGTTTGAGCACATTACGTCTTAATCGAACTGGGGAGTCAGTTACATTCGACAGATCAAATCCAACTTTTCAATCTAAGTTCATACAAGAAAGTAAACACAGTATGACGACTAGTTCAGATCAAATTTTAATGGATCATATGGAGAATACCTGTATAACTCATAATTTAAATTCTCAATCAGAGAACCATCATCCAGTTCCACGAAGAAAACGTACACTTTATCTAAATAAATATCATTCAGAACATTTAATTCAACCGTCACAAAATATTTCCATCAAGTCATTAAATATTCCACAGAATAATCATGAAAATTTAATTATGTTAACTAAATCATCATATCAAAACAATCTTCCTTTTGAATTAACCGCTGAAAACTATCGACAAAAGTTAATTGATAATAAACAAAAACATTCACAGCAGAAAAGTATAAATTCAACAAAATTAGTTGGACAAACTATACGTCCTACTTTAGAAACAAGTAAAAATATCCAGCAAAATCGTAGAAATACTACTAATATTAATAATAATAATAATAACAGTAGTACTGATAATCTTAGGGATAGTGAAAGCCTAGAGAAAATGAAACAACTTGGTTTGTTAGCTAAGACATTAGATGTAAAACGGAAGGCTAATAATACTGACACTGCTTCAACTAATCCAAGCTATGAAAAGTCCATGAATCAACAGACATTTTTGAGATCAAGTATCAATGGTTCAAAAATAAATCAACTTTCAAAAAGTCAGGTATGTCCATTACACTATTATTTGTTATTGTACTTTCATAATATTAAAGAAATGTATTTTAGTTGTTATACTTTGTGCTAATCAATGTTTAACCTAATCAAACACTTATCATTGAATTTTCGTGATCAAATGATGAATTAAGTAGATATTAGACTGAGAAAGTCTTCATGTTTAGTGGCAATATTAGTCCTGTGATTCTATTCGTAGGATGAGAAAAAATGTTTTTAACATATTACAATAAGCATTTCAACGACTGATGAAGTATTCAAGAAAATGATGTGAATCACATGCTACTTTGTATCGACTAACATATATTGTTCTGTAGTGAACAGAACACGAGTGGGGGATAATCGAATGTATTTGACAACAGCTTACAGAACTTGTTAGTAAAATCTAACAATCATCAAGTAAATGCTCAATTTACAAAATGTCCAGCAAGTGTCTCAAAATGACTCAGACTTTCTTTGTTGTTGCATTTTCATACAAATTGCATTCTGTTTTCATTCTTTACTATTTGATCTTCTTGTCGTTCTGCTGCCAGACATTCTGTTCACGACTAACATCATAGACTACTTATGTCTACATAAGTAGCACATACCACAGAAAATGATGTGAATGACATGCTATTTTGTACCGACTACCATATGTTGTTCCATTTCACTGTGCTTATTCATAACCTTACAAAAAAAGTGATTGACAGACAAAAATTTGCTAAGATCAATAGTTAAAAGATCCAATTGATTGTGAATAAGTGAAAGGTTCTTGTAACTGATTGTTTCGTGTTAAAATCGTTCAATTTCATTTTGGCAGGTCAAGTAATTGATTAATTTTAGGGTTTAAACATTCATATCAAAAGTTAGAAAATCATAACTTTTTCTGTCTGTCGTTTACCTCTATGTCTATTTAGAAATTCGATAGGCAAATATACTTTTATCAGAAGGGGTTTTGTGGAGATTGTAGTAATTTCAATGGTTAAGATCATGAGTCAGTTGAAGCTAGACCACCATGGAAAACCTGGAAGCACTAAACAACCTGTTTTGAGATAGCAACTCACTGAAGACATTGGTGGATGTGTCGCTCAATTTCGTGGATTAGTTGAAGTTAGACATTAACACCATTGGATGCCGGCTCAAGTGGTCTAGTGGATAAGTGCTCGCGCGCAAAAACCGGTAGGTCCTGGGTTCGAATCCCGCAGGGGGTGAGGTCGTGGATGTGCACTGCTGAGGAGTCCCACAATAGAACGAAACGGCCATCCAGTGCTTTCAGGTTTCCCATGGTGGTCTAGATTCAATTAACTCATGATCTTAGCCATTAAATTATCCTTTTATTTCCAATACATAAAAGTCTATAACTATTTAGTTCTTAAGTATATGATGTAAATTTCTATGATACTGATGTGTGAAACAATAAAAAGTTTTCAAATAAGGATTAGTATTTGTTTAATTAACTAAATGATGAAGTCTTTATATGAACTATGTATGATAGTAATCCACTCAGTATAATAGTGAAATTGATTTAAACTTAGTTTTGTGAGTCACATTTTTTGTTGTCTATGGATGATGCTTGTAACGAAGTAACCGAATAATATAGGTAAGAATTTTAACCGGAAATGATATCCATTTATAGTTAAAGATTCATCTGACGTATAAAATGACTAGGAGTCATTCCTTATTTACTGTTTGTATGGAAACTTTAAAAACGATTAGAATATTCAAAAGAAAATGTTGATTGATAAATTGCAAAGTCTGATTCGTCTTCAAAAAAAAAACAACTTATAAAAAGTTTTTTTTGTTTTGTTTTAGTCAAAGTGTTTGACTAGAACGTGTTCAGAGATTTCATATGATCTAGAAATGAATAAATCGTCGGTACAATATGATAGTAGATCTAAAAGGTATATTGGAAAAGATTCAATGATGAATACAAACAGATCCATTTCCCAATCGATTCAACAAAATGATCAACAAACAAGTTTAAAATCATCAAATCTTCATTCTACAGAAAAATTAATCATTCGAAGAAATGATAATACAAGAGAGAAACAAAATATTCAATCAATGAATTATAATTATTCACCCTTAAAAATATCAACTAACTTATTAACATCAATGTCATCAACCAATTTAACTGATGAAAGTTATATTCGATCAAAGAATGTTTATTGTAAATCAATTTCTTGTCAACAATCAATAGAAAAATCCCATCGTCGTCGTTTGAATTCAATTCATGTAGTACCTTCAGAATTAAATGATAGTCAGCAAAAAACTGACCAGTTAACTATTTCTACCTTTGATAATAGTAATCCTAGTAAGAATAATAACGATAGTTCTTCATGTATTTCTAAAATGAATTTACGAACATTAAGATCTCAATCAGCAGATAGAATAATCAAACCACGAATAAATTGTAAAAATCCAATACTTCAACCATGTTATGTACTTCAGTCAACTTTACCTAATACTTCATTATGTCATTCAAAATCAAAACGAACTTTGGGCATTCCAGTAAATGATTCACAGAAAACATGCAAAATGAATTCATTTACACCAGTAAGAAAGCTTTAAATGAATATGTTAAGATTACCTCATTGTTTTCTATCTTGATATCACTATGTATAGATATATATAGATATATATTAAAACATGTATAACAAGTCTTCCATCTATGATGCCTCAGTTAATCTATTTAATACACACATATCACTGTAATTTTTTTCAATTCAATTTTATAGTTTTTTTTTTCTTGTTCACATGATCTAATGAAAACTTCAAGTTCATAATATACGTATCTTTTTGATTTTTTCTTTGTTTCTGTACATTGAAGTTGTTTTAAGAAAAAAGAAAAAAAGAAAACACACACCCACACCCACAGAGAGAGAGAGAGAATTTATTCAGTATTTATTTAATTATCATTCATTACTCTTTATTTACTTTCATATGAAAATTACTGATATTTATTGATTTATTTATCTGGGTTTTTTTTTCGGGAGGGCGGGGGAAAGGGGAGGGGAGGGTACCCATCATTTGTGTTTCTGAAAAGAATATAAATTAAGATTGATATTTTAATGATGTATTGGTTTTATTTATTGTTTTCTTTAAATCTTTCTTTACATATTTCAATGCATCATTTCACTTTTATACAATTAGATAATTTTATTATTTCATAAATTATTACAGACAATTAAATAGCACAATTGTAAGAAGAAAAAGAAATACATTTTTGTTTTTCAAATGTTTTACCATAGACATATCACTATTGGTTACTATGGCAACCGTGTCTCTATGTACACGCATGTTGGAGGTAAATAATACTTTTTTTTATAAAAAAAAACATGTCAACAAAAATACGAAATTTAGATAAATGAAAACAATTTATTAATATATCTCTATATAGATGTTTAGATTTTTCTCTTTATCAACTCTAAGAATTCTTTCTATAGGATAAAATAAACAAGAGAATTATATTGAACAGTTTCATTAACCTATTTATAGGGTCATTTTTGTTTGTTAGATATGTGATCATCATCATCCTTCTCATCATCATCATTATCATCATGATTGTTGTTGTTCTTTGAATAAATCAAATCAAAATGGTTTATTTAATTGTAAAGAATGAATGAATTATTCGTTTATTTATTTCAGACTAAAATACAATACCGTTGTCATGGTAACGTGTAGTATATATATATATATATATATATATATATAGATATTGGTTCATTTGTTTAGCTTTTTCAACTTTTTTTTCCTTTCATGTTTTGTTTTATACTTTGCATATATATATTACTTATATTCATTTGTTTCTAATTCATATTATCTAAACATTAAATTATCTCAATATATTTCAGTTGAACATTTTTGTTTATCTATATGTAAAGTATTTTGATTTTAGACTATACGAAAGGAATCTTTAGCAGAGAGTTCGTTGGTTTTCTTTTCATTGTTTTTTTTTCTCTTTGATTTCTTCTGTATCATATATACATATATATATGTGGTTGAAAACATAATTGACCCTGTGATGATTTTTTTTATTGAACAATTTAACTTGAATATGATTGTTCTTCTTTTTTTTTCTTTTTATAATGGTAAAAAGAAAATTGAATAACTTTCTGTTTACGGTTAGTTGTTGAGTGAAAACAAAATGTTTGGTTTAATTTTTTTAAATAAAGGGGGGAAAAATATAATGGGGGAGGGGGGCTGTGGATTCTTCTCAATCAATTTAATGATTTTCTATTTGTACATATACATTTCTATTGTAATAAGTAATTCATAGATGAATGAATATTTATCTTGTACATGTAGCATATTATATCGAAAAGGAGAGAAATGATGAAGTTTCATGGGGGGAGGGATTATGTAATAATCTAATAGACATAGCAACTTATTTCATAATTGAACATTGAACAAGAATATCCAACATTTAATACAGTAAAACTTGAATTTTAGAATTTATAGAGTATACCTATATCTATATAAATAAGTGATTGAATAAAACTGTTAATAATCTTGTCTCTTCTGTATGATGATTCTTTCTTTATTTATTTATGATAAAATTAATATTTAAATTTTAACTCTTTTTACAAATACTACTAATAACTTCAAATCAGTATTTTATTGTTCATAACATAATGTTATATAAATACAAATTGGAATGAAATAAAACTACTAGTACTTGTTCTTCTCCTCATTAATGACTCCTAATAATAAATGCCATTTTACTTTAAAAATATAATATTACCTAATAGAAGATTTGTATAAAAGTATTATAGTGAGCTTCTAAAGTATATTTAGATATATATATGTAGCCCCCAAACACCCTGGTATGGCCGAGAGTGGGGTGGCGCTGCCCTCCCCCTCGAACTGCTCTCACACGGCCACGCGTATACAGCCTCTGCCAGGGAAGTCCTACTCACTGCATTCTCGTGGCGGGGGCGTTGTTAACGAAATTGAGAGGACGAAAAGTGAATGTCCGGCACCAACTTTATCCTGGTTGGTCGACAAGGACATTTCGCCTATTAGAGTTGGAAAACCCTGATACCAAACCAATGGTGCACATGGGCTCCAGTATCCTGAAGGAACAAATGGCGTATGAACCAATTGTTGGTCACCGGCTACCATGGGACTGCATCTCCTTACGATGCTCTACTGCCTTGTGGGTCAGACATTTAGGTCGAAGGCTCCGGGTGTGGCCCCCTAAGAAAACCACCTGCTTCGGTTTGGGCACCCGGGCAGTATCACAGCCCACACACAAATACGATGAAATGTTGATATTTATGGAAGATACTTTTCTTGCTTCAATTAACAATCAAACGATTCACATTATTATTATTGTTATTATTATTATTGTTACTATTATTATTATTACACTACCTTACACTAATCTGTTCGTTATAGTTCATTTTTTTACGCTCTTCAAATTCTCATTGTTTTGTGTGGAGCATATCTTTTTGATGCTCCCTTGTACCAATATTTATATGTTCATATATATGGTGACCATTGCAGCTTCGACATCACTTTACATTCCGTACTACTTACAAGCAATCTTGTAAGTAGCGTTCACTACGATAGCATTGTGCATATGACCGATAAGGGATTATTGGATACAACACAGAATAATACTTCTATTTATTAATAACCACCATCTGTGTCCACCGGATAACTTGTAAACTGGTATACTGTTTCTCTTTTAAGACATTGATTAAATAACAACCTGGATTTATCTATAACATAACAATCGTTTGTAAATCAGTTCTTACTTAAAACCATGACTTTTAGATTTAGTTGTGCCTATGAATAAATGATTGTGCTTTTACAATAAACTTCCTATTCTTGATGAGAATTGCTTACGTGTTAAATAAATTTCCGGCCGAATCGATACTGAAATTAATGATTCGTTTGACTGTTCTAGACTAAAACATTACAATAATGATTAGTTTGTAATTATGCTTTGCGTACATGAATTGATTCCTAAAGTAGCCAGATATTTTATGTTCTTTTCTCCCTAACTTATGATCATCTAGGCCATGTGATCGTTATTTGTTTCTTTGAAGAACAGTTGAGTAAGTAAACGAGTCAACCACTGTATTTGTTATCACAATAGTATCGTAACTGTTATAACTTGTGGTCTTGTGCTCCTATCAGTATATAACACAATGATGTCATCAATTAGAGAACAATGACTTATCGACCGGACCAATGACACATAAACTCGTACAAGCAGTCTACAGTCTTTATCAATCCTTCTTCCTGCCTAGCCCTGCCTGTTGAATCTGAAACAACAATCTCAGCTTCCACGATACGACTTATGTATTTCAATTATACTGGGTTTATATATTTTTTCTGGTTAGCGTTTTTCTAGCGAGTTAGTTTTCTACAGGATGGGGACGCTAACCCCATGCCCAACCCTCCTCCTTTACCCAAGCTTGAGACCGGCAGTAACTCTAGAAGAGCTGCAGGTGGAGTTATGAGAAGGCATTTGACAGTGTAGGTAGGAGAACCTTATGGAAAATTCTTCGACACTATGGAGTTACTAAGAAGATTGTCAATATTATCCGGAACTCATACTACGGACTACAGTGCAAAATAGTGCATGGAGGATAGCTGACAGATGCATTCCAAGTAAGGACCGGAGTCAGACAAGGCTGTCTACTCTCTCCATTCCTCTTTCTTCTGGTGCTCGACTGGATTATGAAGACCTCGACATCTGAGGGAAAACATGGCATACAATGGACAGCTCAGAACAAATTAGACGACTTGGACTTCGCAGATGACCTAGGCCTCCTATCGCATACACACGAACAAATGCGGATAAAGACAGCCAGTGTAGCAGCAGTCTCTGCATCAGTAGGCCTCAACATACACAAAGGGAAAACCAAGGTCCTCAAATACAACACGGAGAACAGCAATCCAATCACTCTTGATGGCGAAACTCTGGAAGACGTGGAATCCTTCACATACCTGGGAAGCATCGTCGATAAACAAGGAGGTTCAGATGCAGACGTAAAGGCGAGGATTGGCAAAGCTAGAGCGGCATTCCTTCAACTGAAGAACATATGGAACTCAAAACAATTTTCAACCAATATCAAAGTCACAATCTTCAATACCAACGTCAAGGCAGTTCTACTGTATGGAGCTGAAACTTACAGAACTACAACAACGACCATCAAGAAGGTACAAGTATTTATCAATAGCTGTCTACGCAACATCCATTGACCGGATATCATGAGCAACAGCCTTTTGTGGGAGAGAACCGACCAGCTTCCAGCTGTAGAGGAAATTAGGAAATCATCAAACTGCATAACGAGGCAAGCTCTAACTTGGAATCCTGAAGGGAAGAGGAAAAGAGGAAGGCCAAAGAACACATTACGTCGGGAAATAGAAGCAAATATGAAAAGGATGAATAAGAACTGGAAAGAGCTGGAAAGGATTGCCCAGGACAGGGTTGGATGGAGAATGCTGGTGAGCGGCCTATGTTCCTTGATGAGGAGTAACAGGCGTAAGTAAGTAAGTAAGCGTTTATATACAAACCAAACAGATCACATCGTACTATAAAAGGGAAAATAACATTTGTACAAGATGTAGCCAAAAAGTGGCTGTGATCATGTGAGACTGTAATCCGTAAGCTGAGTAAATCCTATAATAATGGTTCATATGTCAAAATAAAGCTTGTAATAAAAAGAGTATAAATATAGATAATTTAGTTACTGAATAGTTATACGATAAGATTATCCATATATATGATCTCAATCAAAAAACTTACTAATCTCCACAACCCCAATATTGATAATTAACATGTGCTCACTAGTGGCTAGCTTCGTGAGGGAATTCTTGGAGTTCTAGTGAGAAGCCGTGACCAGTGGAGCTAATCCGTGTCGGATAGAGACAGGTATCTACCTCAGCACAATGGAAGATGGTCGGGCAATTTCGTGGATTGTCTGATGTTAGACACAAACACCATTGGATGCTGACAGGCTGACTGGTCCAGTAGGTTAACTGTTCGCGCGCGATACTGAAGTCCCTAGGTTCGAATCCCTTGAGTGGGATCGTGGATGCGCACTGCTGAGGAGTCCCATACTAGGACGAAACAGTCGTCCAGTGCTTTCAGGTTTCCAACGGTGGTCTAACATCAGCCGATTCATGATCTCAATCAAAAACTTAATAATCTCCACAACCCCAATACTGATATCCATATAATATTTGTCCATAAATAGTTCTCAAAATTTTTCATTCATAATTCTCTTCGGGAAGTATCAATAATCTTACATAATTTTTTAGTTAAAATATAAAGACGACAATTTATTGTAATAGTTTTTGTTAGAATGGAAATATGTAGCTTAGAGGTTTCAACAGACAGACAGACAGTATGAAACTGATGCATATGAAATTTCATTATTAATTCTAATTATTGAAACACACTTTAAGCTAAAGGCAATTCATTTAGTGAAAAGTCATAAACTTATGTACTGCATAGCGCTCTGATGATTATTTCAATACTGGGCAATGGACAAAATAATAGATCTCAGTTTGAAATTGGCAGTACATGTGAATGTTAATTTATGCTTCTTAAATAACAAGTTACGCGTAAAGAAGAAGTAAATATACTTACTTCTGTTATCTATAGTGGAGCAGAGGATGCCAACCAGGATTCTCAAACTAACACAGTCCTGGACACTCCCTTCCATCTGTTTCCAAGTGTTATTCCCAATGCAATGTGTTATTAGGTTTTCCTCTTTTCCTTTAGCCTTCAGGATTTAAGGTTAATTCTTACCTCATGATGCAGTTTGATGATTTTCGCGATGTTGGTCCTATCCGTCCCCAGCGTCTTTTTCTCGTTTCAGCTGGAGGCTGGTTTGTTCTTCCCCACAGTACGCTGTTGTTGATAGTATCCGGCCAACGGACATTAAGTATCTTACGTAGACAACTGGTCATAAATTCTTGTGCTTTTGTTATTGCTCGTTTTAATGGTTCTCCAAGTTTCAGCTTCGCACAACAGAAATGTCTTGACACTTTTAATGAAGACCCTGACTTTGATCTTGGCTGAATGCTGGGTTCGATATGTTCTTCAATTGTAGGGATGCTTCCATTCCTTTACCGATCCATGCTTTCACATCTGCATCATATCCCCTTTGCTTATCAGTGATGCTGCCCAGGCAAGTGAAAGTTTCCACCTCTTCTAGAGTTTCTTCATCAAGTATGATTTGGTTGGTGCTTTCTGTGTTGTATTTTAGAATCTTGGCTTTTCCCTTCTCTATTTTGAGGCCAACTGCTGCAGATAGAAGCTAATGCTACACCAGTTTTCTATACCTGGATTTGTTGGTCTGTATGAAATAGAAGAGTTAAGTCATCTGCAAAGTCCGAATAGTCTAGTGGCATCCAAGCTGTCCGTTGTATTTCGTGCTTCCCCTCAAAATTGAAGGTCTTCGTAATGCATTCGACCACCAGAAATAAGAGAAAGGACGAGAGTAAGCAGCATTGTCTGACACAGGTCTTTAGTTGAGGTCCATCTGTGGGCTGCCCTCCATGCACGAATTTGCAATGTGGTCCGTCGTATGAATTCCGGATAATGTTGACGACTTTCTCAGATACTCAATAATATTGAAGAAGGTTCTGACTGACTCTCCTGGTTTACAGTCTTTCCCTGCTAGTTTTTCTTCGCTGTATTATATAGCTGTCTCAAATTTAATTCTCTTAAAGCTTTTTACGCTCCTATTACTAGTCCTTTGACGTATTTCTGCTCGTCGTCTGTAATGCTCCTTTTCTGTCTTTCTTTGCTTCTATGTATTAGGTCTGTGCCCTGGCCTTCTCTGCTCTTATTCGACTGTTGTTCATTATTGTCTTACTTTTCTTCTATTCTTGAATTTTGTCCAGGGTCTCGATAATGATCCATTTCTTATGATGATGCGTCTTGCGACCCAGAACCTTCTGACACGTCTAAGTTAATGCTTTTTTGATCCCTTTCCACTTGTCCTCCATCGTAGTTTGTTCTTCTTTCAGTAGATCCTGTAAGGCTCGGAAAGTGTTGTTGAGAGCTATCTTGAATTAGCTGAGTTTGTTAGTATATCGAAGGAGCGTTGTATTTGGCTTTTTTATTTCTGCTTGTCCAGCTGTCCGATGCTTCTTTAGCTTTAGTAAACGTGCTTAATCTGGTTCTCTATAGCTCACCCCAGTGAAACCCACGTAGCTTTAAGTATGATTTTGTAAGGGAATATATTGCCACATATAACTGATTTGTTGAATGCACATAAATTTACAAATCTGTCACCATTCTCGTTTCTTTCTCATAGTCTATATCAACCCATGATATCTTCATAACAGTTGTTTTCCATTCCAACTTTGGCGTTTAAGTCTCCCATCAAGATGATCAGGTCATTTCCTGAGCACTTCACTATGATTGCTTGTAGCCTCTCATAGAACTGATCTTTACTATCATCACTGCTATCTTTGGTGGGTGCGTAACATCTTCTTTGTTTTGAAGGATGTTTTGATGATCATGGATCCATAAGATTTTCATCCTATAAGTGCTTCTTTAAACAACAATAATACAGATTCCTACGTGTGAGAATCATTTTATTCTTATTCAACTTGTTACATCTATGAAAACAATTTACTAAATAAACAATAAATGTATTCTAATTTTATTTCAATTTAATTATAATTAAGTTCAGTTTCCAAATTGTTCTTCCATTTATTAGATTGAATAATCCCCCTTTCTAATATTCAAATAAATAAACATTTCAATCATATTTAGATTTAGCACAAAGTCTATTCATCAGGCGTAAACGCAACTATAAATCCTAATTCATATTCATTTGGTTGATAGAGGCACGCATTCATTTAAGAAAATCTTTATGGTAGAATATAGAACCATTTCATTATTTTTATTTTTTATTCATTTTGTACTACTATTCGTTGACTGTAAAATTTTACATTGAACAAACGAACAAACAAACAAACAAACTATTGTGATGAACTTTTCAAATAACAAAAAGGGGTTATATTCAGACGTCTGTCATTTAAGAATCTAAACAAACAAAAAAGAAACAGTATCTTCTATGGTAACAGTAAACAAATGATATATATATTAATTAGGCTACATTTTTTTTTCTAATGTGACCATCATGTTAACGCCTCCTTAGGATACTTTCCAAATTCGTTCATGTTTATTCAATCCAGAAAAAAAAGACTTTTTCAATATATTTATATAGAAAGAATAGTTGATAAGGAGTTATCTCGAGTTTATATCATTTCTTTCGAGTCCTTTTTTTTTAAAGAACTATTTATTTCTGTAAAATTACAATTTAGATGGAGATTATTTTAGCAGAAATACTTAAACTACTGATAATGTAAATCAGTAGCTTCAAGAGGAGATATAGTTGAGCTGGTTTTTACAATAATTATTTAAATAGAATTGAACCTGAGTTTACCATAAACATTAAGACATACATTCTTATGCATTTGATTTGTACAGAACAGTTGAACTGAACTAGTTGGAATCTACTATTGTATTTAATTTTCCGACTGATTACTATGTATTCATTCAACCCATTACCTTAGTCGAGATAGGGAAGATGAAAGCTTCAAATAGAATATCAGCACTGCCTACATTTTATTAGTGTCTGGCGAAAGCTTAGAAAAAGTGAGTAGCGTAATTATGGAAGTGAGAATACACAAGTTTTGAAAAGATTAACAACTTAACTGATCACAATGGTATAGTTTCATTATTTCTATAGATGATTCACAATACATTATCAATGCATTGTAAAGGAAACTATAAAATTCTATTATCGTTTTTAACATTTTGTTTACAAGTTTCTGATGTGAACGGGGGAAACAAGAAGACTTGACTAATTACGAATGCTATTTTTCGAGACGTTATTTCATTTTATTCAAAGCTTGTAAAACACTAATAAATAGTTTTGTTATCAGAAGGGGTTTTGTGGAGATTGTAGTAATTTCAATGGTTAAGATCATGAGTTGGTTGAAGCACTAAACGGCCGTCCAGTGCTTCCAGGTTTTTCATGGAGGTCTAGCTTCAACTGACTCATGATCTTAACCATTGAAATTATTTTTTTCCCTAATCTATTCTATAGAACATAAGCTTTCGTTCGATGTGTCAGTCACTGCCATAGCCCTTTTCTGTTCTGAAGCTATTGTAATTTAAACATAATATTTTACACCCTATTTTCTACTCTAATTCCCAGCTTTGAACATAATTGTATTTCAATATAGTGAAAATTCCCATTCGGACATTTTGATAAATACAGAAGGAACGAATTAAGCGAAAAAATTTCTTTTCAATTAGTTTTTCATCATGGTTCTACATTAATATCTATATGATTTACAACAATGATATAATACTCATTGAGTAGATACATTACGTCATAATTACATAATGGCATTTAAATTAACATTGAGTAGTTTGGATGAAAGATCATTATTAATATTCAAAGAAACTATTGGAGAATGAAGAAGTTGCTATGTTGCATAATATATGAAAAGAGAAGGAACAAAATTTGTAATGGATGGTCAATAGAATAGCAATTACGTAAGAATCAAGAGATGAATGCTGAGTAATTATAAAGTAAGTAACCAAAGTAACAAAATCTTAAAGAATATGAACTTGTAATTAAAAAAAAAACCGAAAATTAGATTAGTAAATTACAAATTCTGGTTAGCGTTTTTTTCCCGGTGATCGACTGGATCATGAAGACGTCAACATCTGAAGGTAACACGGGATACAGTGGACATCTAGGACGAATTTGGATGATCTAGACTTCGCAGATGATCTGGTTCTTCTATCGCAAACGCAACAAAAGATGCAGGAGAAGATGACCAGTGTAGCAGCAGCCTCAGCAGCAATAGGTCTCAATCTACACAAACGGAAAAGCAAGATTCTCCGATACAACACAGCATGCAACAATCCAATCACGATTGACGGAGAAGATTTGGAAGATGTAAAAACCTTTACATATTTGGGCAACATCATCAATGAACAGGGTGGATCTGATGCAGATGTGAAGGCACGATCGGCAAAGCAAGAGCAACATATTTACAACTGAACAACATCTGAAACTCAAAACAATTGGCAACCAACACCAAAGTCAGAATTTTCAATACAAATGTTAAGACAGATCTACTATGTGCAGCCGAAACCTTGAAAACCACGAAAGCCATCATCCAGAACATACAGGTGTTTATTAACAGTTGTCTATGCAAAATACTTCGGATCCGTTGGCCAAACACTACACTATCAGCAACAACCTACTGTGGGAGAGAACAAATCAGATCTGAGTGGAGGAAGTAATCAGGAAGAATCGCTGGAAGTGGATAGGTCACACATTGAGGAAAGCACCGAACTGCGTCACAAGACAAGCTCTCACATGGAATCCTCAAGGTCGAAGGAGGAGAGGAAGACCAAAGAACACATTACGTCAGGAAATGGAGCTAGACATGAGAAAAATGAACAAGAATTGCATGAAACTAGAAAAGAAGGCAGAATGGGACAGAGTGGGTCGGAGAATGCTGGTCGGTGGCCTATGCTATATTGGGAGTAACAGGCGTAATTTAGTACGTATGTAAGTAAATTACAAATTCAGTAAGTTCAATGACCTCCACTTTATAATGATACTATCTGTTCATTTACAAAACCATTGGATTACTTCTATGAAATGTTTATATCGTACATCATTAAATGTAAACGAGTTATAGTTCATGCATGCATCAGGAATATGGAATCCAGATACTGACTTAATAAATTTATCCTTATAGACTGAATTACCAATTATTTCAATGATAGAAACTGTTAAAATATTATTTCTTAATTCGTTTATACATAGTTTAAATGTTTACCCTTAACGTGATCATGGTGATAAACCCAAATAGTTTATGTTGTTATTGTCGTTGTTGGTGACATAACATTTCATGTCATTTGTGTCCATAAGTTATGTTTTGTCTGTGGTCTCATGTATACGCCTAAATGATTCCATTTTATAGAAGAAGAAGAAGAAGAAGAAGAACAAAAAACAAAGAGAAAAAGAGAGAGAGAGAATTTCTCGAGGCAAATAGTTTGATGTTTAGTAGACTATTTTTTATGACATAAATAAACCTTTTTGTTGTCGTTGTTGTGGTTGTTGTTCTTTTGATCTAGGATGACCTCATTTGAACTAGTCACTTCTTCTTCTTCTTTGTCTTCTACTTCTAATTGTTATTTCATGACTATAATGATTCACATGACTTAATGTTACATTTTTTGTGTATTTCATTCTGAAACATTTTTCATTATGTCACTTGGACCAACTTGACCCTTAGAAAAGAAATAAATAAGTGAATAAATAAACACATATTATGTTTACATTTACAAAATATGCTTTATCATGTTTATTGTTTTGTCTAATAATTATGGATATGTATTGTTGAAGAGCCCCACAATATAGGACGAAACAGCCGTTCAGTGCTTCCAGGTTTTCCATAGTGGTCTAGCTTCAACTGACTCATGATCTTAACCATAGAAATTACTACAATCTCCACAAAACCCCTTCTAATATTAATCAACATATGCTCACTAGTGACTGGCTTCAAGAGGCATATCCTGCAGTTCTAGTGAGAAGCAGTGACTAGTGGAGTTCAACCGGGTCAGTTGTGAAATTGTAACTCACTGATAACAACGATGGATGTGTCGCTCAATTTCGTGGATTAGTTGAAGTTACACACTAACACGGATGGATGCCGGCTCACTGGTCTAGTTGGTTAAGCGCCTGTCGCGAGACTGATAGGTCCTGTTTTCGAATCTCGCAGGGGATGAGGTCGTGGATGAGCAATGCTGAGGAGTCCCACAATGCAGGACGAAACAGCCATCCAGTGCTTCCAGGTTTCCCATGGTGGTCTAGCTTCAACTGATTCATGATCTCAACTATCGAAATTACTATAATATCCTCCAAAAAACCCCTTTTGATAATAATTATGTATTTAGTGTCTGTGGTCAGCAAAATGGAAAACTATATTCATATTACTTTTCAGGTATAAAATTTTATCTTTTCTTAGGTTTCTACTTATAACGGTGATAGTAGTAAAGTGTAAAATGTGATTTATAATATTCAGAGATGATTCTTCATATGCATAGGCACATGAAACTTTGTGTTTCGTCACGTTTTCGTGCTTAGATTATATCCGAATATGGATAAAATAAAATTTAATACACAGTGTAGTACTTTAGACCACATACATAGAACGTGGTTAAACATAATCTGTGGAAATGGTGAGTATTCAGTATTATTTGCTTAATAGCAAGTCAATTGAAGTGTTCCAGTTTCATTAGTTGAACTAAACGATTTTCCTGTTAATCAGTTAGATGGAATTTTGAGATGAGGGAAGCGTTTGTAAGAAACCAACTCGAAAAGAACGTCACCTCATTCTTTGTAAAAATCGGTTCATGATCACAATCAAAAACCTAATAATCTCTACAAACCATTATTGATAATTACCATGTGCTCACTAGTGACTAGATTCATGAATGAATTTTCGGAGTTTTGGTGAGGAGCCGTGATTATTGGACCTAATCTATTTCGGGTAGAGTCAGGTATCTACCTCGGTACGATGGAAGCTGGTCGCGCATTTTCGTGGATTGGTTGAGTTTAGACATTAAACCTCTAGATGCCGACTCAGTGGTCTAGTAGGTTAAGCGTTCGCGAGCAAGACTAAAGGATCTAGATTCGAATCCCACAAGCAGGATCGTGGATACTCACTGACGAGGAATACTACAATAGGATGGAACGGACGTTTAGTGCTTCCAGGTTTTCAATCGCGGTTTAACATCAATCGGTTCATGATCTCAATCAAAAAACGTAATAATTTCCACAACCCAATACTGATAAGAAGTTATAGATGGGTATGAACAGCTAATAAATTTCACGTATACAAATCAAACCATCCCCACATTTAGCACCTTAAGAAATGAATTAATGGAGAAGATTTGCAGCTCTGATGGGTACTTATCTAGTTGAGAGAAAACACCAACGCTAAAAACTTTGAAAACTATACTGAATTTTTGTAGTAAGCAATGATGGTTAGTGGCTAGCAGTGGAATCCAGGACGCGCGTTTCGTCCTATTTGGGACTTATCAGCTGTATGTACCTGCATCTCAGAGTTGATGTTCACTCTGGTACTCGAACTCAGTATCATTCGCTTCAAACGGCATCGCGTTATCCCCTTAGCTACTGAGTCCTGATAGCCACTTGCTTGTGCAATGAAGTGAATTTAAATTCACTGAATTTTTTATTCCTTAATTTGACTAGAAATAGTTGCTAAATTATTATGTCAATAAAAAGAGCTAATAGAAAATAAAGTGAAATTAAATCTCTTGAGTTCTGTTTGTCAAATTTTCAAGGCTAACGCGTATAGCCGACTATTGAAGTGGATTCACATCATCCGGTTATTTTGCAAGTTTTGTAACTGTATTTCAATATGAATGTCTTTGAGTTTATCAATTGGTAATAATGAAGTATTTGCTATTAAATGTTCACTTAACTCTTTCAACGACTCATTTGAATATGATGAGAGAAAAGAGGAAAGGAGAATAATCATGGGATATATAATCATAGAGGCACATTAATAAATAAGGAATCTACTTGGAAAGAGTACATAGTCTTTTTCTCAATGATAATGTCATCCAGAAAGCGATCAGCGTCGAAGGCGTCTTTTAAAAGGACACCTAGATAACAGATTCAATAACGTTACTTGTTTATTTATGATGAATAGGATACAAATATTATTATTATTAATTGAGCAGTTGGGTCATCTAACATTAACACTCGTCAGTAAGGTGTACCTGAGGGGACTGATACCCCTTGATGGAATCGATCCCGTGTCATCCAGGTTCACAGTTAGATACGTTACCACTGAGCTATCCGGGCCTCGATTGACCTCCTGTAGAACTGAGATGTGTTTACAATTGATTGATTACTGAGTGGGTTAATTTTTTTAGTAATAAAATAGTGTTAAAACATCTAGACGTTTTATTTCTGCAAAAATCAGGGTTTAATGGCTTATTAGATACTTGACGTAAAGTTTTAACTTTATTTATTGTGTATTAGGTCATTTAAGTCCAGCAATATGGTCTATGTAAATCCTCGAGAAGAGGAAACCAAGTCTATTGTATACATACCAATTAACCACTGAAACATTCGTTTCAATTGATCACCATTTTGTTTCTAACAGAACATTTCATCCTTGGATCGTTTTCCAATAGAGGATTTTTTCCATCACTAATAGTGAAATAAGTCGACGTTTTTATTCAGACAAATGTCAATTAGTGTGAAGATGGTTCATAGTTTCAGTTCACAGTTTATGGATCTAATGCAAACATAAGGCATATATCGATCCCCTATTTATTTATTGTTGATATATTCTAAAAGATTTCAGTGTTGAGTATTTAAATACAAACATTTTCAAATCGTGTCACTTGGATAGCTTTAAGTTATTGTTATATCTAGAAGGTTGTTTACTTGATATACCGCGCAAAAATGAGCATTAGAGCGCCAAAACCCTTCCAAGTCGCACAGAGAAGACAGAAGACTAATGAAAGGAATATTATTCCAAACAGTGTTAATTAGAGTACAAAATTGTCAGGTATTTATAGTTTTTAGTAAGAACAAAAATCATCATTACAGTCCCCCAATCGTATGCAGGGGGTTATTAACCTTTGTCTAATCGGGAAGTTACACGTAGGAATTCTAGAATATTCTTCCAAAAGGTGATTGGATGGAATATCTTCGGTTACTTCTGAGCCTCTTAAGCTTTCTCCAATCCACCTGTGGTCCGTCGTCACAGTTATACCATAAGAATTTAGTTTATAAATTATTGAATGTTACATGAGGCTATATATTGAAGATCTTTATTCAAGCTAATCAAGTGTATAGTTTTATAGCAACTATATAAAAGTCATCATTTCATTTCTATACTCAAAGTTTTGTTCAGTTGAGCAGATATTCTTTAGATAATCTTCAAAATGTTCCAACTTTGCCTATAGCTCTTCTAAGTCTAATCTCGGTCCTAAGCTTAGGTAAAGAAGAAGAGTGCAGCATGGAGTCAGTAACCCTATCCCGTAGTAAACAACCTTGCTAAACGAAAGCTAATCACAATCGATAAATTAAACCATCTTAACTCTGACCTAGGAGTTGAACAATCTTCGAAAGCTATGAGACTGATACCTATTCTAACAACCAAAGCAACAATTAATATAGATACATGGGATGTTTGAAAAATGTGAGGGATAGGGAGGAAGAATGCTTGAAAAGCTCCTAACAACAGCACTGCTTTTCTATAATGATATAAATTTGTTTTATTTAGTGAATAATAATAGTAATATTATCCTCAACATTGGAATTCATTGTGACTCAGTTATTATAGATGAATCAATTTTCTTCAATTTTCTTTTATATCATAATTCAATTGAATCAACTGGATGAAGTGTTTTTGATTCCAATTCTTTGAGTTGTTTCTTTGCTGTTAGGGGAACATTCAAAAACAAACAAAAAAAAATTAGAAATACGGATAGAATTAAAGAGAATTATTAGAACGGGTTTTATGAAGATTGTAGTAATTTCAATGGTTAACAACATGAATCAGTTGAAGTCGTCCAGTAATTCCAGGTTTTCCATAGTGGTCTACTTTCAACTGACTCTTGATTTTAACCATTGAAATTAAAGAGAAATTCAATATTAAAAGTTATTGATTCAAGTGTAAAACATGGAAAACTTTCATTAAGAAACTGATTAGAAATTGGAAGAAATCACTGAATAAGATCAAATTTGAATCTAGATATCTTTAGATTACTGATATTGTAGTAAACAGAAAACGGGTGGGGGGACAGAACTAGTTATTAAAATTTAACAACCATATAGTAAATCGTTAATTTGTAAAATATCAATCCATCATATCAAACTGAACTGTTTCTGTTGGAAACATCAATCGATTGTCTAACATTTTATTGTTCATGCGTTTCCAAACAAATCGCATTGTGTTCCCGCTCTTCCTTTCTTGATATTCCCCCAATCTTCTGCTGCCAGACATTACAATTTTAACTCGCGTCATATTCTACTTATATCAATGTAAGTAGCGCGCACCACAATATATATATATATATATATATATATATATATATATATATATATATATATATATATATATATATATATATATATAATTAAAGTATTTTATAAATCATGACAACTTTATATTGATTAATCATTTTGGTTCCTACAATTTATCAGTAATTTCCTCTCACCACCCTGACCTCCACCCTCCATCATCATCATCACCACCACCACCACCACCAAAAAGTTAAACCCGTATCTGACATGATACAGATTATGTTGGATACATTAACATTCAGTATAATTGTAAAATAGTCATTGAAAGACTTAATGAGAATATTATCGGAATCTTTAGTTGTGACAATATCTACAGTTTCACACTTCAATATGGTTTTGTTTTTATTCCTTTCTTCATCTATTGTTTTTTCTCTATTTGATTATATCCTAAGTGAAATATGAATCTTGTCATTCCCTTTAATGTATAATTAGTTGTGAATAGTAAATGAATCTTTGATAAAAAAATAACAACTTTCAACCAATATCAAAGTCACAATCTTCAATACCAACGTCAAGGCAGTTCTACTGTACGGAGCTGAAACTTGGAGAACTAAAACAACTGCCATCAAGAAGGTACAAGTATTTATCAATAGCTGTCTACGCAACATACTCAACATCCATTGGCGCGTTACCATCAGCAACAGCCTTTTATGGGAGAGAACAAACCAGCATCCAGCTTAAGAGGAAATTAGGAAAAGACGATGGAAATGGATAGGACATACATTGAGGTAATCATCAAACTGCATCACGAGGCAAGCGCTAACTTGGAATCCTGAAGGAAAGCGGAAATTTGGAAGGCCAAAAAACACATTGCGTCGAAAAATAGAAGCAGATATGAAAAGGATGTGTAACAACTGGAAAAAGTTGATAAGGATTGCCCAGTACAGGGTTGGATGGAGAATGCTGGTGGGCGGGATATGCTCCTTCACGAGTAGTAAGAGGCGTAAGTAAGTAAGTAAGTAAGTAAGTAAGGAAATAACAACACATCATAATACAGAACTTTGTGAAGAGAATGAACAATGATCATTGACTCATTTTAATTCTGCTAATAGAATGATTTAAATATATTTTTATAGGTTATTGTAAAGAGAAACTAAGTCTACAAATACTGTCAATGTATGCCATATAATAATATTTAGTGTTTTATGATAAATGACATACTGAATGTTTTTGAATACATCCATTCAGTTTGTGTCATTTTAAAAGAGGAATATGGTTCGTTTAATATTTAGACTAGTTGATTATGAATACATTGGTCTTGAGTGTTGTTTGAGGTGTAAGGGCGGTTATCACTTCCCGGTTTCCCACACCATGAAAGGGTTCTCCTGGATGTACCTGAAAAGGAAATTGGATCAGAGGTGATCGTAATGACCTGAGAGCGTGACCGCAGTACCCAAGGGATAGCTGCTTAAGGTCGGTCACGCTCGACCTTTTTATGAGTAGTTTTTGTGTTAGCTCCGTACTTGTTGAGACCTTACTTCTGTACAGTCAGCAGTACGACTTCGCCTTCGGACCTTGGATTTGTTGCTTTTAGTCTTGCCGCTCTTCAACCGACCTATCTGGCATGGTAGGACCTTGAGTAACGGTTGTTCCCGCCAGTATAGCTCAGTTGCTTCATCACGATAGGCATGGCCGACCACCACGTCAAGGTAGCAACAACGGTCGGGAATATTTAGAGGTAAAAGTACGGAAAATAGTTGAAAGAGATTTTGATGTAAATACGAAATAGGGTTGAATTTAATAATACGAATGTAAATAGTTTATGTAGTCGAATGCTTAAGCTACACAGAAATGAGGATTCCTTAACTAATGTAAATTATATAGTCGACATAATATTTCGTGGAATGTTGAATATTCATTTCATTGGAGAATTTCATTCTATATCCTTAAATGCTTATTTTTTCAACTGAATTCACTACAACATTCAAATAGCTAAAGCATCGTGTTGTGTTAACTATGCTGACCGACATGATTGAAGAGTTGTGATAAGAACTGTGGAAAAAAGTCACAAATGTTTTAAATATTGTCGATTATGTATAGCATAGAAATAAAATGATCATTCGATTCTTTGACCACACACTATCAGCGAAAACTTACTGTAGGACAGAACAAACCAGGAAAAAATCAGGAAGAAGCGCTGAAAGTGGATAGGACATTGAGGTAAACACCCAACTGCATCACAAGACAAACCTTCACTTGGAATCCTCAACGTCAAAGAGGAAAAGGAAGATCAGAAAACACATTACGCCGAGAAATAGAGGTAGACATAAGAAGAATGAACAACAGTTGAATAGAGCTAGAAAAGAAGACCCAGGACAGATTGGGTTGGAGAATACCGGTCGGTGGCCTATGCTTTACTGAAGGTCACAGGCGTAAGGAAAAAGTAAAAAACGAACGTTGTATGAATAACATGAATTAATCATCTTAATATAATGTGAAAAGTAACCTAACCTTCTCTACGAAGTAAATCTGCCAAATCAGGGAAATGATTAGCTAAAGCTAAATCTGCTGGTTTCTGACCAAAAAGATTTAATTCCACAAGACTTGCTCCATTCTTTATAAGCCATTCTACTGTTTCTGAAAATAATCAATGAATTAGATTCCATAAGTCGAACATAGTAAAGAATATGAGCAAATAATGGGATATTTTACAGTCATAATCACATCAAACAAATGCTTATATGAACAGGTCGAATTTAGTCTTATAAAGAATTATAATCAGAAGGGGTTTTGTGGATATTACAGTAATTTAATAGTTGAGTCCATGAGTCAACTGAAGCTAGACTACCATAGAAAACCTGGAATCACTGGAAGGCCGTTTCGTCTTAGTATGTAACTCCTCAGCAGTGCGAATCTACTATCCTGCTCGCTGGATTTCAACTCAGGACCTATCGGTACATGATGGTCTAACTTTAATCGACTCATGAATTCATCTATAAAATTATAAAGAATTCAGCAAAACGTTTGCAGCTTGACGTGGAACTACCACCTAACTCAACAAAGTTCAATGAAAAGCTTTCCCTTTGTGTAGTATATAAATGTAGTTCAGGATATCACATCATAAGTAAGTCCTCTTTAACTCACTTATGAGTTTTATCTATCGTAGAAAATGTCTGATGCATTAGACAATTATGATCAGAAAATAGTTGGTTCAAATACATTGACATTTGATCTAACATGATGAACATCAACTTTCTTTCGAACAACTAATTCAGGTTATTAAATTATCTTTATTGGAAGTGATCAATTGTATAAATGAAATATGAGAGATTTCATATAAACGTATTTGTCTTATTGATACTTTCTTCTAAATTTAAAACAAAATTTCATATATTACTTAATATGTAGGGAAGTATGATATTTTTTAAATTTTATTTTAACACATAGATATTGGTACAAGGAGGCACCAAATACATATGCGACACACAAACCTCATTTGATTTGTGCGAGGGCTGTGATACTGCCCAGGTGCCCAAAATGAAGCAGGTGGTTACCCTAGGGGCCCACACCCCGAGCCTTCGACCTGAACATCTGATCCACAAGGTAGTGGAGCATCGTAAGGAGATACAGTCCCATGATAGCCGGGGACAAACAATTGGTTCATACGCCATTTGTTCTGTCAGGATACTGGAGCCAGCCCATGTGTACCATTGATTTGGGATCCGGTTAAAGCCGGTGTCGGACATTCGCTTTTCATCCTCTCATTTTCGTAAACAACACCCGTGTTACGAGGAGGTAGTGAGTAGGACTTTCCTGTCAGAGGCTATATACGCGTGGCCATGTGAGAGCATTTCGAGAGGGAGGGCGGCACCACCTCTCTCTCGGCCGTACCAGGGCATTTGGGGGCATTTTATACAAGTTACTGTCCCTACTTCAAACAAACAATACGCACAATTTATAAGTGGAAGAAGAGTGTGTAAACGATTATGGTTGAATTGAAAACCTTAGCACCCTAACTTAATCAATCTTTTATGTAATATCAAGCTTAAGGATTTAAAGTACCTGCAATAATGCTGTGCAGTGTTCATTATTTAGGTCACATGTTTCTATATAGTGTTGTAGTGCTCGTCGAATCTATCCAGTGGATACCATCATCATACTTCATTCACAGTAAATAGTGCGGATTCGATATTGAGACCGTTAATCATTTACACATAACCAAGATTTATTATGAAAACAAACCGAAGAATACATATATCTTGAATAAAATTGTAAATAAGGGGAGTGATCATTCAGACTTACATTATGCCTTTTTATTTTGAAAAAAAGTGGTTTACATCTTTCTGATGGTTTCAGTTCGTGACGAAAACAGTTATTTTACTAAGAATATTCGGGTTTCGAATATATATATATATATATATATATAATGGTAGTCGGTACTCAATATAATCTTTAAACTTCGTATACAGTTTGTCTTGGTAACCGCCACTAGATAACGCCCCAACGGTATATCAATCAGAAGGCGAATACGAAGTGTTGAATACGTTTATCATGGGACGACATACAGATATCCAAAATTGAAGGTGAGTTAAGCAATCATGAAAGAGTTGTGCCGAAAAGCAAGCAGGCAAGCAAGTGATCGAGCGAGTCAGTCAGTCAGCGAATACGAATGCTAGTAAGTGAGTATAGATAATCGAGAGAAGGCAATGAACACGAATAACATGGACATATATATATATATATATATATAGTGAAATGAACGAATCATTTCTACTTGAAACTAATCAAAAGAATCAAAAGATCCTGCAAGCGGGATCGTGGTTGCGCACTGCTGAGGAGTCCCATACTAGGACGAAACGGCCGTCCAGTGCTTCCAGTTTTCCAACAGTGGTCTAACATCAGTCAATTTATGATCTCAATCGAAAACAAAAATTTTGCTCATGTTATTGTAAAACAACTCTAAAACAGATTACTATTATTATTTTAATTATTCATCCTTAAATGAATATCGACACATTTCATTATCAAACTGACAGATAAGCTTACCACTATGTCCATTTCTTGCTGCATGATGAACAGGTGAACAATTCATTGAGTCCAATTGATTCACATTAGAGCCATGTCGAACAAGTACCTGAATATAGGGGAGTAAAAATGGCGAAATACTTTTAAAGTATTAAATCACGTATGTAATAAAAAAGAAGAAGATGTAAACTAATGAATTTGATTTTAAATAAGAACTTGTTATGGTTCACACGTTATTGTTGGCAAAGTTTAAGAGTTCATTTTCAATTACAATGAATCAACATAATATTATGGTCAATCATACAAACTCTGTGATGAACACAATCTTTACATTTTTATCATTATTATTCATTTGAAAACATAAATATTCTTACAAGAAGGCATCAAATATACATACGCCACACAAATTTTCATTTTATTTGTGTGTGGGCTGTGATACTGCTCGGGTACCCAGACCGAAGCAGTTAGTTTTCTTAGGAGGCCACTTCCCGAGCCTTCAACATAAAGGTCTGACCCACATGACAATAGAGCGTCATGACGAGATGCAGTCTCATGGTAGCTGGTGATCAACGATTGGTTCATACGCCATTTGTTCTGTCAGGATACTGGAGCCAGCCCATGTGCACCATTGATTTGGGATCCGGTTAAAGCCGGTGTCGGACATTCGCTTTTCGTTCTCTCATTTTCGTAAACAACACCCGTGATGCGAGAATGCAGTGAGTAGGACTTTCCTGTCAGAGGCTATATACGCGTGGCCATGTGAGAGCATTTCGAGAGGGAGGGCGGGACCACCCCACTCTCGGCCGTACCAGGGCATTTGGGGGCATCTTGCCTGATGGCATTTTGACAACTCAACAAACTGGTCCGCAAAGTAACCTGAAAATATAGGACTTACAATGAAACTTGAAAAAAAAAGTGTTTCCTATAAGATATTATTTGAAGCTAAGGAATTCCTTTAGAAGTCTTATTCTACGGTAAATATTCGTTCTACAATACAGTTCATTGAATAGTTAAGTATTTATTTCATTTTTAAAACATATATGTGGACTAACTTGAAAAAAAACAGTCAAAATTTCACTGGATAATTTTATATCTCGCGAAGAATAGTGGATGGTAACTTTTGAGAACTATTTATGCACAAATACGATACACAAATTTTTGATTGAGATCATGAACCGATTGATGTTAGAGCACCATTGAAAACCTGGAAGCACTGGACAGCCGTTTCGTCTTATTGTGGGGCTCCTCAGCAGTGCGCATCCACGATCCCGCTCGCGGGATTTGAATTTTCACTGTATAATTGGTAAGTAAGTAAGTAAACTATCCATATTCATGTTCCCCACGTTATAAGCTTTATTTTGATTATTATTATTATTATTATTATTATTATTATTATTATTATTATTATACAGTTTGGCATTCTTGAATTATGCCCAGTCAATTAATAACGGTCTTCCACATTCACAGCCACTTTTGTGCTAGATCTTGTACAAATGTTATTTTCCCTTTTATAATACGATGTGGTCTGTTTGGTTTGTATATAAACCCAGTATATATGAAATACATAATTCGTATCTCGGAAGCTGAGATTTGTGTTTCGGATTCAACAGGCAGGGCTAGGCAGGAAGAAGGATTGATAATGACTGTAGACTGCTCGTACGGGTTTATGTGTCATTGGTCCGGTCGATAAGTCATTGTTCTCTAATTGACGATATCATTGAGTTATATATTGATAGGAGCACAATGCCACAATATATAATAGATAGTCAGTAAAGTGTATTCATAATTCTAAATGTAACTTCATACAGACAATAACAAGTGACATTTTAATAACTATGACTTGCTCAAGTCACTTTGCGGATACAATGTTAGGGAATGACTATATCTGAAAAGTCTACATATCTATTTGTGAAAACTCGTATGATTCAATCAAATTGTTAAACTTAGAGACAATACAATGAAATAATTTGGATAGATCTTTACTCAACTTCCTTCCAAATTCATTATCTCTCTCATTCCAGTAATACTTCAGTTAATTGTAATCAACTTAAATCTACGTAACTCGGAAGTATTGCCAGAAGTGTCGACTAATGAAAAACGATCGATGCACACAACCGCCATTACAGTCAATCCCAGTAATCGCAGTCGGTGATCTATGGTCGGTGGATGTGATGGGACCGTTTCCACAGACGACAAGCGGTAACCAGTACCTGCTAGTGATGACGGAGCATTCTACACGTTGGGTAGATGCCGTACCCATTGCAAACCAGAGGGCAAGAACAGTGACCGAAGTGGTAAATCGGCATGTTGTAGCGTGTCACGGAATACTGAAGATGATATTAACTGACCACGGTCCCTGTTTTGAAAATATTACTCTACATCTATAAAGTAAAATCCTCACTTTTTTGAAGTAATAATTGTAGAAAAGCATTATATATGATTATCAAGAATTGGAGTATAAACAATCTAACTCACTTCCAAACATTTTGGATTACCCCAAGCTGCAGCTGCATGTATAGGCATCATTCCAGTCAATTCATCGGAATACAATGTTACCTGATCAAGTTTTATTGATTGAAGGACACTAAATATCAAAATATTTCTGATAACATAATTTATAATACAACAAATGCATTTGGGTCAATAGTAACAAAAACCAATAGGGAGAAGCCGTACCAGTGGAGTTCAACCAGGTCTGCTGTGAGATATCAGCTCACTGAAGACAATGGTGTACGGTGGTGCAACTTCGTGGATTGGTTGAAGTTAGACATTAACACCGTTGGATGCCGGCCAACCCAGTGGTCTAGTTGGCTAAGCGCCTGGCGCGAGGCTGATAGATCCTGAGTTCGAGTCTCGCGAATGGCGAGATCGTGGATGCGCACTGCTGAGGAGTCCCATACTAGGACGAAACGGCCTTCCAGTGCTTCCAGGTTTCCCATGGTGGTCTAGGTTCAATGGATTCACGATTTCAACCAATGAAGAATCAACAAGGTTGATAAATAGCATCTGATAATTAAATTAACGGTTATGATCATTTGGTTGAATGAATGAGTTCAGTAGTAGATTGTTTATTCCTGAGCAATAATGATAATTTCTAAGTTACACTTGTATTGAACGCCTGAGATCACTGAACAGCCGTTTCGTCCTAGTATGGAACTCCTCAGCAGTGCAAGTCCACCATCCCACATGCGGGACTCAAACACATGACCCTCTGTGTCTAGCGAATGCTTAAGCTCAAGACTGCTGAACTGACGTCTAACAGTGTCGATGTCCAGTTTCACCTAATCGACTTTATTGCGCGAACACCTTCCAATGTCTTCAGTGGGTAACTGCCTCATACCCAACAAAACTGAACTCCACTGATCATAGCTTTTCACTAGATCTCCAGCAGCTACCTCGCGAAGCTCGTCACTGGGATGTGGGAATATGACCATGATTTGAAAGAAATCCAACACTTTCCACAACAACATTCTGATAACAGTCATCCTGGTTACTAGCAGTTGAATGTTTCTCGATTTTAGAATATTTTTCGAATAGACACACATTCCTAGCTGAAGCCACTCCCACGTGTTTTACTTTTTATTTAACTTGATAAGTTTACTATCATTTGTATATAAATATGCAAGTCTGCTTATCGAACTTTTGTCAGAACTGTACTCAGGTATTTATTTACTAAACCATCAGATATATTTTAAAAATTAAAATAAACTACTAAAATAAAAAAAGTAGACAATTTATGTTCCAAAAATTATTTAAGACAACAAGCATGACAAATTTGTGAATTCATACCAACTTCGGTTTCATAGAATTATTGTAAATACATGTGCTAAAAAATCAGTAAAATGTTAATTCAGAATTTCGGAATTCATCATATTGGAAGTTTATTTTGTTTAAATGAAGCAAATCACTCCATACTAAAGCATGAGTAGATTTGGTAACTTACATCGAATTCATCTAATAGTTTATCCAATACTTCATGTTGTCCATAGATTGCTAACCCCAAAGCAAAACAGAATTAATTAAATGGTTAGTTAAGAATAACTCAATCAAATATGCTGCTTTATCTAAATGAAAATATTGACTGGTAAATCACTAAGAGTTAGTGTACATTTAACAATATTTTATCATTGAAACCATGAACCAATCAATATTAGACCACCGCTGGAGGCAATCGATAACTGTCTTGTTCCAGTATGGGAACCCTTAGAATTGTGTTGGATGCTGGTCCAGTGGTCGGGAGGTTAAGCATCCGAGTGACACCCAAAGTCCCATGTTCCTTTCCTATGAGCCGAGTTTTGGGTGCTTGTTGATGGTGATTCTATACTACAATGAAAAGGTCGTTCAGTGATTCCAAGTTTTCAATGACGATTTAACATTGACCGGTTCATGATTTTAACGAAAATCAATAGTCTCTACAACCCTGTGCTTACAATATTGTATCAGTCATCCTGCTATTCTGTCGATCTTGATATTTAAATTTTATGAGTGACTTTTTAAAGACACTTGATGTTTGTTAACTACACGTCTTAATGTATCCATTCCACAAGAGAATATCTAATTATATATCTAACCAAAAGATATTTGATGTTTGTTTATCAAAGTTATTAACTAGCGATATCCATTGATTGTACATCAGGTACTAATGTTTGAAATCTTCCAAATCGTCAGCTTTATTACTGACAACGGATGAGTCCACTTTTACTAAGATTCAAGTATTTTGTCTTAAAACATAAATAAATCCATAGTTATGTTGTACAATCTACTTAGTTAGCGGAAATTTAGGAGTCATGGATGAAGTTTGTGAAGATCATTCAATCTAAACTTGTTTTTAACAACAAACTGAAATCCACTATGGAACCATTAAAATGTAGCTATCAGTGAGAGAACTGAACTATGGTCTTACATAAAGGCTAACTGACTGGCCTTTAAAATATTTTGAGTGTTACGTGTATTTACACTCAAACCTACATGTCTCAGACTCAATTTTGTGTGGGTCAGTGAATACCCAGTGTTGACAAGAAGTATCAAAACAGAACGATTGTCCAGTGTTTGGTGATTTTTAACTATTCTCTGTTTCAATGGTTAAGATCTTGAGTCAGTTGAAGCTAGACGACAACCATAGAAAACCTGGAAGCACTGGACGGCCGTTCCGTCCTATTGTGGGACTTCTCAGCAGTGCACATCCACGACCTCGCCCCCTAAGAGATCCGAACCCAGGACCTACTGCTTTCGCGCGCGAGCACTTAAACAACTAGACCACTGAGCCAGTTGGTATCCAATGGTGTTAATGTCTAACTTCAACTAATCCACGAAATCGAGCGACACATCCACCATTGTCTTCAGTGAGTTACTATCTCACAACAGACCGTCCAGTGCTTCCAGGTTTCCCATGATGGTCTAGCTTCAACTGACTCATGATCTTAACCATTTAAATTACTACAATCTCCACAAAACCCCTTCTCATAATATTCTCGGTCTGTCATTAAGGAAGGTGATTATTTCAAGCTGAACACGCTCTACAATTATTGTCGGATTTTAGTTTGCATATAATAACATATGAGATGAATCAATCATTCATGAAAATTTCGAGATCATTTACTTGATTCAAAAACTTCACAATCCATGAAGTTAAATTACAGAGAATGTTAAGATTCTAGAATTTGAAGGTTGTTCTGATTTATAATCATCAATGTAACATTTAAACATTTCTAGAAATAGGTTAGTTAGTTCTTTAAAACAAACTGTAACCATCTTCTTCTTACTAAGTGATAACTTTAAGCTTCAAAAAGAAACAGTAACTCCAAGTTTGATATTTGATAATTTAATACGACATTTATTACTTCTCAACCTGAACTCCGCCTTGAGTCCCCCTGGGGCTACTGACAGTCCCAAGCTCAGATAAACGAGGAGGGTTAGGCGTGGGTTGAGGAATGCTGTATTGTATTTGTGGATTATGTGACAAGCTGATAAATTTGAAAATGGAATGAGTAGTGAAAGCTGATTTTGTAAATAAAATGAACTTAAGCATTACATTTCGAATAATAAGATCATCCTTGAGTCCCCCTGGGGCTACTGCCGGTCCCAAGCTCAGATAAACGAGGATGGTTGAGCGTGGGTTGAGGAATGCTATATTGTATTTGTGGATTATGTGACAAGCTGATACATTTGAAAATGGAATGATTAGTGAAAGCTGATTTTGTAAATAAGATGAACTTAAGCATTACATTTCAAATAATAAGATTGTACATTTACCTTTATGGTAATTAATCAAACTAAAAAGGTCAAATAGATGAAAAAAGTACTAACTCATGTAATCAACCACCTTCCTTTACTACAAGGGATATGAATGAAACAGGTTAGAAGATTGACCTAGATCGTTCATTCTTAGTTGTATGGTAGCCTCAGACAATAAAATATGCATGCCTACTTTATGTGTATGAGAATAAAATGCCAATAATGAGTAAATGTACATTTAAATCATTCAAATTTTATCATACGAATATGTTACGTTTCAGAGTTCGATTTTGTCGAGTTGTGTTCTCTGAGCTAGATAGTTTGGTCATGAAGCTTTATTCGTTCTTATGAACGACATCATTAGGACAAATTTAAGGTAGAAATCGATTTCGAATTCGGAACCTATCAGTGTTGCACGTCAGCGATTAACCACTAGACAACTGAGCCAGTCGACATCTAATAATGTTAATGTTCAACCTCAACTAATCCACGAAATTGAGTGACATATCTACCATTGCCATTAGTGAGTTATTATTTCACAACATATTCGGTTGAAATCCACTGGTCGTGGATGAGCACTGTTGAGGAGTCCCACAATAGTATAAAACAGCCGACCAGTGCTTCCAAGTTTTCCCTACTGGTCTAGCTTCAATCGACTCATGGTTTCAACCAATGAAATTTCTAAAATCTCCACACAACCCCTTTCCAAAATATTAAAATAAGATTGTATATTCATAATGAAACTACTCTAAACTAATTCTGGATTACATCACGGTCAAATGACATTCACTACTTATCTAATATTTATAAATGAACTATACATTAATATCATCATATATAACTTGAATAATCACCTTAGTAACATAGAACTAGTTATTCAATAGATGAATAATTCAGCTACAGTGTTTCATTTGATTAGTAAGAATAACTATCACATACCTGCTATATATGCTTCTAGACCAATTCTCCTTTGTTGAGTAGTAGTATCATCTATAAGTAGATAGTATGTTTATAAAATAAAATATCACCGACAAAAAATAAAAAATGGGTTTCTCTTTAAAGCTCACTGTTAACCGATAGAACCAAATGAAAGATACATGATGTTTGGTTATTGTAATTCAAAGAAGTGTCAGGAAGAATAAACTAAACATAAAGTTACATAAGTAGATCTTAGTACAGATTCCTTACATGATATTATGCTTATAAAAATTGTAACAATCTACTCTCATCCATATATTTGAGTCAGTTTTCATCAATACTATCAGTTAAAAAGTAAAATAACTAGTTGGACATTTTTAGAATTTATACTTTCAAAGTCAATCCGTCAGTCGGTAACAATGTAGAACTTCGTATGTACATACGTACGTACATCAGTTCGAGTTGCCATACTACATTAGCATATAGATACAATTGTCTATATAAATTCCATAGTGATAGAGGTAGTAAAAGTATAAGTATTGATAGGGAACACTAGGTTTTGATGATGTTATTCAAGAAGTATAATGAAGTGAAATAAATTTGGAAAGAGAAAAAAGAAAGGGACATGAAGAATTGAGAAGATTAGAATTTGAGAGAACACAAAGATTGGATGCACCTGCACCATTGCAAACGATTTTGAGCCATGTCATTCAAAGTCTCTAATCATCGGTTGTTATCATCTAACGGATCTCAACCAGGTAGGCTAAACCTACCAACATGGTTCACTCAGTCCACTTGTCAGTGACTTCATGGATTTGTTCTATGTTTTGGTCTGGCCGCCTCTAGCTTTCTTTCAACCTCCTCCTACACCATTGAACATCGCTCGTCAGGGCAGTGGGTGGTTGGGCATACGTAACACATGTCCCAGACATCTCAACTGATGAAGTTTCACAACTTCATCAGTTGATTTGATATCCTTAACTAGTACCCGTTTCCTAACAAATGAGTTACTTACTCGGTGGTCCCACGACATACGAGCAATGTTTCAAAGATATCTATGGTCGAATACTAGTAACCTACGAATATCCTCTACTCTAACCGGCCATGTTTCACTGACATAAAATAAGACGGAACAAACTGCCACTCAGTAAACTCATCCTTTGATTGATAGACGGATATCTTGCCTACACCATAAATGATGCAAATTGGCAAAAGTTAGTCGAACCTTCTATATCCATGCTGAGATTTCATCACCCACTAAACCACAAGGAGAGATAAATGATCTTGATATTCAAGTTGTATAACACTGATGATTATTTGAACATAACCAATAATCCATTCCAATGTTTATACACCTCGAAGTTTTATGGATTTACAATATAATATTGAATAAAAATCATTTAAAATAAGTCAAATGAATGATTATTACACAAAAGAAGCAATTTGATGAATAAAGATAATACTAATGTACTATCATCCATTCAATATATAAATCAAGTTAGTATATTACTAAATAGCGTTTTTTTAGCGAGTTAGTTTTCTACGGGATGGGGTCGCTAACCCCATGCCCAACCCTCCTCCTTTATCCGGGCTTGGGACCGGCAGTAGCCCCCCGGAAAGGGACTCCAGGCGGACCAAATCGCAACTCTACGGATCATTGTGGAACAATCAATTGAATGGAATTCATCACTCTATATCAACTTCATCGACTACGAAAAAGCATTTGATAGCGTGGACAGAACAACCCTATGGAAGCTTCTTCGACACTACGGCGTGCCTCAGAAGATAGTCAATATCATACAGAATTCCTATGATGGATTAAACTGCAAAATCGTGCATGGAGGACAGTTGACAGAGTCGTTCGAAGTAAAGACCGGTGTCAGGCAAGGTTGTTTACTGTCACCCTTTCTCTTTCTCCTGGTGATCGACTGGATCATGAAGACGTCAACATCTGAAGGTAACACGGGATACAGTGGACATCTAGGACGAATTTGGATGATCTAGACTTCGCAGATGATCTGGCTCTTCTATCGCATACGCAACAACAAATGCAGGAGAAGACAACCAGTGTAGCAGAAGCCTCAGCAGCAATAGGTCTCAATCTACACAAACGGAAAAGCAAGATTCTCCGATACAACACAGCATGCAACAATCCAATCACAATTGACGGAGAAGCTTTGGAAGATGTAAAAACCTTTACATATTTGGGCAGTATCATCGATGAACACGGTGGATCTGATGCAGATGTGAAGGCACGGATTGGCAAAGCAAGAGCAACATATTTACAACTGAAGAATATCTGGAACTCAAAACAATTAGCAACCAACACCAAAGTCAGATTTTTCAATACAAATGTTAAGACAGTTCTACTGTATGGGGCGGAAACCTGGAAAACTACGAAATCCATCGTCCAGAAGATACAGGTGTTTATTAATAGTTGTCCACGCAAAATACTTCGGATCCGTTGGCCGGACACTATTAGCAACAACCTACTGTGGGAGAGAACAAATCAGATCCGAGTGGAGGAAGAAATCAGGAAGAAGCACTGGAAGTGGATAGGACACACATTGAGGAAAGCACCGAACTGCGTCACAAGACAAGCCCTCATATGGAATCCTCAAGGTCGAAGGAAGAGAGGAAGACCAAAGAATACATTACGCCGAGAAATGGAGATAGATATGAGAAAAAATGAACAAGAATTGGATGGAACTTGAAAAGAAGGCCCAGGACAGAGTGGGTTGGAGAATGCTGGTCGGCGGCCTATGCTCCATTGGGAGTAACAGGCGTAAGTAAGTAAGTAAGTAATATTACTAAATAGGTAAACTTCAATAACCAGATTCATAATAAGCATAGTTTACTTAAAAGATAACTGATTTTTTAAAACATTCAAAACTTTCAATATTAAGAAACATTAATTATTGAAAACTATACAATACAATAATGGTGAGATTAATAATTTCTGGACAATCTTTAAGGGATATTAGACTGATCTTTAGAATGTTCAGTTAATAATCAACACCAAACGAGGCTTATAAACCTATGTGAGGCATTAGAATGATGATTTAAAGTTGATGATTATGGGGGGGGGGTTAGCCGAGGAAGCTCCATCTAAATGAATGTAAATGAATTTCGTGTCAATATCCAAGACCTTTTATCTTATACATGATGGGTTTATCCATATATGTTAGATAATCTTGTCATCTTTATTATAAATTATAAATGTAATTATAACATTATAAAATACATTGATTACCTGGATCACTATCAAGACTCATTTTATAAAGTAAATTAATAACTAATAGTGTATATCACTTTCAGGAATGAATTATTCGATTTGTGAAATGGAATATAGAAATTGAATGTTTCGTTACCGCCCTTAACTCAATATGTATTCGAATCAAATATGTATGTATGTAGGTAGGTATGTATGGATGTGTGCAATCTAATCAATGAACAAATGGTAACCATGATAAATTAAATAATCATAGGTTAAAATATTCCCATGGTTTCAATGATCTGGATGTTTACCTTCTTTTTCTTTTTTTCTTTTTTTTTTACTGTTTTAAACATAATAGAAAGGGGTGTAACAATAAAATTTTATCCATTCAAATTCATAATCAAATGATTGGATAGAAATATATTATAGAACATTCCGGAAAATATAATAAAAATAAATGAATGAATGAATTAGATCCGAATTGACTTCTGTAGAATAGATACATGGATTTAGTTATGTACTGTTACGGGTATGAGGGCTAATAACACTTCCCAGCTGCCCACACCGTGGAAGGGTACTTCTGGAGGTATCTGAAAAGGAAATTGGATTAGTGTTGGTCTTAACAACCTGGGTGTGTGACCGCAGAGCCCAAGGGATAGCTGTTTGAGTCCGATCGCGTACGGCCTTTTTGTGGGAGGTTTTTAATGTGTTAGCTCCGTTCTGCAAAGAGCCTTACCGCCGGAGACGGAAATCCGTGGAGTAAGGTGAGGTGTGACATTTTTAGGGTCAACCTTTTCTAACCCCTTCCTTCCTTGTGAGCAGGTAGCATCGCTGCAGATGCTGGTAGTCCGAGGGGAACACCTTACTGCTGTCACACCTCTGTACAGTCAGCAGTACGACTTCGTTCCCAGACCTTGAGTTGCTGCTTTTAGTCTTACAGTTCTCCAATCGACATGCCTGGCGTGGTAGAACCTACAGGAACATATGTTCCAACCAATATAGCTCGGTTAGGTCAACACGATAGGCAAGCCCGACCACCACGTCAAGGTAGCAGCTACAGTCGGTAGATACATGGATTATACTGATATGAATATGAAAGTAGAATAATACAGTACTGTATATTTTTGGAAAACAGTTATAACTGCAGTGAATAAGAACATAAGTGAGGGATCAATCGAATGTATTTGAATACAAAATTACACAACATATTAATAAAATCTGAGAATCATATAGTAATAACTTCATTTGAAAAAGGTCAATCAATCGTTTTACACTTTACTGTTCTTTCACTTTCACTGCAATCATTCTCTATTTCCATTCTCTTTTCTCCCATCATCTAAACCTTCAGCCGACAGGCACTTCACTTTCAATTGGTGATACATACTATTTATATCTGTGGTCATCAGTAGCACACACCACATAACTATTGTCAAGAGGATTACTAGAAATAAAAAGATATTCTTCAGTAGCTAAGTATTGACGTGAATCCCCCCATCTATTTGAACAGTTTACAACTAATCAAATTATGTGATAGACAAATTACTTAAGCCATATTGTTTGCTGTTCTTGCTAATTCCTTTTGTTACATACGGACGAAGTATAGTAACCGCTAGGATCCATTTGTGCACTTTTATTACACATATTCTTATTGTATAACTATATTCTATATATATTAATATTCCTTTTATTTGACCTATTGACTATTATCATGCGATTTACTATCTTTAAGATGTTTCCAACGTATTAGTACTGGTCTTTCACAATCACAGCCACTTTCTGGCTGGATCTTTTCTATTTTTTAGTACAATGTAGTCTGGTTTGTTTGTATACAAATCTAGTAAGTCTGAAATACATGATTTTGACGTTCTAGACTACTATTTCGGAGGACCAATAAGAGCTCTAGACTGTTCGTAGAGGTTTATGCGTCATTAGTCTGTTTGTGTAAGTCCATGTCTCTAATTGCCTGTCGTATCAAGTGATATAATGAATCGGGCTTAAGGACATAATACCTTTAACCATATTACATTCATTATTGTACAATTATAACCTCTTATCCATGTATCGTTTAGTTTAACTTTTTCCAATATCTGTGTTAGCCTGTGTGTGTGTCTACATATTTAGCTGTTGTTTACCAACTATAAAAACTGAGTTACATATAGTTAAGCGTTTTTAGCTAGAAGGAGTCCAATTCCATGAATAACCACATCCATTTACTTATTTTCACAAACTACCCACTGAATTACCCTTATGAAATAAACTCATCTTGAACACTACTCGTATTCAAGTCATTATTTCCCGTTATCGTTAACAGGATTAGTCATCATCGTCATCAGCTGGAGTCAATAAGTGACTAGAGAATTTGTACTTGGGATAATGAAGCTTCGTTGAAATGAATATTTTTTTACAATCATCATATTTTCACTAATTTCTCCATGTTCCCCACCCCTTACATTGTAATATTTTGCATTATTAGTTACTTGATCTTTGTCACTAACCCCTCCTCTGTTTCCGAACTTGTTTACGAAAACTTCAAAAATGTCAATACTACAAAATAATACTGATGATTCCTTTCATTAGAGATGGTGTTAAATCATTGTTCATCTCTACAGAGGCCAGATATTTGTGAGTGTACCCATTATTCACAGTATTTATGCCAATGTAAACTGTTAGTCGTCAATGACAGTGAACAAAGATCGTGATTTACAACCATTGAAGTCTAAGTGAATCGTAAATGGTAGGATGCCTAATTTGAAGTACAAAATGATTCTGTAGCGGTAAATAAATCCCCAAAATAAATAGCTTTGTAAGTTTTCGACATTGGATGCTGACCACATTAGTTTTAATCGACTCATCTAGCTGAAGGCTCTTGGTCATGCATCCGCATCAGATCACGTGTAGGAACGCCGTGCTGAACATCTACTGCAATCGCTAGCCAGATTAGTTCAAACGATCCTAGATATATTGATAGCTTATCAAATATATCTTCGAACCTCCTCGCTTCTGTCTTTTGATTTCATTTGCTGGGTATGATTCATATTAGAAGGTGTTACTGGTTAAAGTGTTGCCAAACTCTGAATACTTGTGGCATTTTCAATTCTATGTTTCATCGCCTGTTAGATTGTTGGTGTTTACTATCAGAAAACCTTTAAATAGTATGAATAAGCAATCTATAGCCTTCCGGTTTTATAATCGAACTACCAACCATTTTACTGAGGAAAACTTTTGTTTCATTCCCCCCCCCTCTCAGCAAACGACATTTTGACCAATCATATTTCAAATATATATATATATATATAACTTATCGATTGACCTAATGAACTTAAAGGGTCACAGTAAAATTAAATTACAAATTATACTGCTATTTTATATGGTAACATTCGGTACTCATTTAAAAGATTATGGTTTAAGAATATTCTACCCATGAATGATCATACATATCAACTTGGATTTGCATTCCTTTTAACAGGTAAGTAAATTTTTTGATAAAATCTTATTACCATAACTGTATCTATAAAATAAGTTTGAATAGATGATTGTTAATTCGTAGTGGGAACAAGAGGAATTCAACTGTTGATTCAAAGTAGGATATTACAATGTCTAGTTCAAGTTTACCTGGTTATTATGCAAATATTGTTTCTTTTAGTATTTGAATCTTTAAACTCCGATCGTATTTTTAATATTTCTAGCCTGAGATAGAATGGTGGTTGGAGGTACTGAATAGGAAACCCTGGACCCGGGTTTCGTGCTATTCAGCACTCGTCAACACGGTGTATTTGTAGTCTTGAGGGAACTGGTACTCCCTGATGAATTCGATTCAGTGTCACGGTCCGGATAGCCTAATGGCCACATTGCAACTTGGCCGATAGCATTCGATCTGCATTAAGAAGGACTTGACACACATGGAACTGATCACCACCCAATGATCAATCAATTGTGAATACATCTCAGTCCTACATGAGGTTGGTCGCGGCCAGGATAGCTCAGTGGTAACCTCTCTGACTGTGAAGCTGGGTAACACAGGATCGAATCCGTCAGGGAGAGACAGTTCTCTCAAGATTACAGGTACACCGCATTGACGTGTGCCAAATAGCATGAAACCTAGGTCCAGGGTTTCCTACTCACTACCTCCAACCACCATTCTATCTCAACATAGTGCCCGCAATTTCGAGTCACCTAGACTGGTAGCGACATTGCAACTTCATCGATAGCAATCGATCTGCACTAAGAAAGACTTGACACACATGACATTGATCATCACCCAGTGATCAGTCAATTGTAAATTCTCAGTTTGTCATAATGATGGTTTTCGTTGTTTTCATATTAGTTTGGCGTAAATCTCATAGCCTTAATCTATTTGAAATCAAGCACTAATTATTGGTATCGTGGATGAGAGTAATTCATCATCACTTTCTGAAATCATCACCGAAAGGGACTACTGAATTGAATTAAAGCTATTAAAACTAATAAATAGTAACTATGAATCTTTTTAAAATAAATAAGGATATTATTTAATATCCAAATCTATGATGAACTAGGCATATATATGCATCGTTTCAAGTTGCCATACCTCATTAGCACAATAAGATGACCACCGGATTCATAAAAGTAGTTAATTCAGTGGTGGTAATATATAGAAGAAAGATTCCATATAAGGAGATAGTACAGGAAGATAGAATTAGTTCGTAGAAATAAAGATATGAAGCGATTTTAATCTCTTAATTTAAAGGAAGACAGAGAGTGTATACACCAATGCCATTGTAATCGATTCTGAACCATGTCACCAAGAGTCTCCAACCATTGGTTACGATAGTCACGCGGACCCCAACCAAGTAGTGTGCATCTATTAACATGGCTCAGACCAGAAATTGGTGACTGATGCTACGTTTTGGTTTGGCCGCCCGTAACTTTCTTCCAAGTATCCCTAACACCGGTTAGCATTGCGCGTATCCAGCTATCTGCAGGGAAGTCGTACTCACTGCTTTATTGAAGTGTGGGTGTTGTTTACGAAATTGAGAATACGAAAAGCGAATGTCCAGCTTTTTAACCAAGTTGGTGGATACGGTGAATCCACCTAGAAGAGTCGAAAAACCTTAATTTTAAACCAACAGTTCACTAAACAAATCCTATTTCTAACATCGCGATACATAGTTAAATAATAAAAACAGAGAAGTTCATAAGAAGCTTTATCCTTGTACAGCTAGTCGACACTGGAAATCCAATGGATGTAAAGTTAGCTATACAAGTTTCGAATTGATGAACAATATTGCGAAGGTTAGTTAAAAGTTATCACAACTATTGATCAGTTTGTGTTATCTATTTCAGGCTTACTAGGCTTGTGGTTACACACTAAGAACATTTCACGTTTAACGAAGATAAGTTCTATTTTACCCGATGGTTTAAAAAAGTTTCATTATCATTTGGTTGCGGCTTGTTTGGGTTGTATTGCAATTACACCTTTTAGTGCAATTGGTGTTTATCAAAAAGGGTAAGAATAAATTTCATCTATTCTTATTGAATATACATATTTAACTTTTGGATGGTTCATATCCTAATTAGCATTATTTCAGTCTTATGATTTGTAACCTCCACTAAAACTCCAGGATAAATATGCACTTTGATCAAACTTTTATGAAATATAATACTTACTTACATGCTTTCTTACGCCTGTTACTCCTAATGGAGCATAGGCCGCCGACCAGCGCACTCCAACCCACTCTGCCTTCTTTTCTAGTTCCATCCAATTCTTGTTCATTTTTCTCATATCTATCTCCATTTCTCGGTGTAATGTGTTCTTTGGTCTTCCTCTCCTCCTTCGACCTTGAGGATTCCATGTGAGAGCTTGTCTTGCGACGCAGTTAGGTGCTTTCCTCAATATGTGTCCTATCCACTTCCAGTGCTTCTTCCTGATTTCTTCCTCCACTGGGATCTGGTTTGTTCTCTCCCACAGTAGCTTGTTGCTAATAGTGTCCGGCCAACGGATCCGAAGTATTTTGCGTGGACAACTATTAATAAACACCTGTATCTTCTGGATGATGGCTTTCGTGGTTTTCCAGGTTTCGGCTGCACATAGTAGAACTGTCTTGACATTTGTATTAAAAATTCTGACTTTGGTGTTGGTTGCTAATTGTTTTGAGTTTCAGATGTCGTTCAGTTGTAAATACGCTGCTCTTGCTTTGCCAATCCGTGCCTTCACATCTGCATCAGATCCACCCTGTTCATTGATGATGTTGCCCAAATATGTAAACGTTTGTACATCTTTCAAATCTTCTCCGTCAATTGTGGTTTGATTGGTGCATGCCGTGTTGTATCGGAGAATCTTGCTTTTCCGTTTGTGTATATTGAGACCTACTGCTGCTGAGGCTGCTGCTAACTCGCTAAATAAACGCTAACCAGAAAAAAAATAATATATTGATGATATATTTGTCGTATGATAATGAGTAGAAACAGCAATTAGAGGAACGATCTATTCCTCTGTTCTGCTTAAATTTACCTGCTTCGGTTTGCTCACCCAGGCAGTATCCCAGACCTCACACAAATCGAATGATTTATGTGACGCATATGAAGTTGGTACCTCCTTGTACCAATATCTATATGTTAAAATGAATAAATAATAATAAATTTAAATGGATTACAAGATAAAACAGCTGACAAAATGCCCGTTTTCTTTCCTTATTTGTCTTGTGAAGAAATGTTAAATATACTAAAAGTATCCTAGAGGATATGAATCGATTGATGATGAACTACTAGACTTGTGTTCAAGTTTACAAACGTTACTGGAATATTTTGATGGAGTTTTGTTCTCTGAGCTGGATGGTTTGGAATATCTAAACGTTTAAGACAGTGGAGAAGATTTGTAGCTCAGGTGGATGATTTTGATGGAGTTTCGTTCTCTGAGCTAGATAACTTGATCGTGGAACTTTCATTGTTCTTCTTCTGAACAATATCATCAACACAAACTTTAATATAGAAGTAAAGTCCAGTTTGTGTATTTTCGGCCTACTTTAGAGTACAGAATTCCATCAAAATATCGCAAAGATTATTTAGTTGATTCTATGTTGTATTTAATCTTCTTCAGTTATATACACAATAAGCCTTAATCTTTGTAATTTGATAATCATTCATAGCATTAACCACCCATATCATAAAACTAGAAATATAAAGCCTGAAACATTTTGTTTTGGTATCAAATGTCAACTGATACAATGAAAAAGAATAAGTTTAGATATTCGATCCAATAATCAAACCAACGATTAATGGATTCATAAATCAAACATGTCTTTTCGAATGGATTCAGGATGGATAAGAATAGGGAAATGAATAGATTAATTGAAAGAAGAACATTAAGGAAATACTTAATATTCTATAAATAGTTACACAAATTTACCCCTGATTACGTAAGAATACTATATATAAAGTCATATAATCTAACATTGAATTTCAATCATTTCCAATGAGTATAGATCCTATATACTCTTGATAGTTTAAAAAATGTTTTAGTGTGACTCAATGATTACAAAAGGATTGGGTTGCATACACACTCGAACTAGTGATAGGGAGTGAAGTAGTTGGGCATGTCGACCGCTTCATTCATCTTGGAAGTCTCATCAGCCCTTGTGGTTTGTTGGGTGACGAAATCTCAGCATGGATACAGAAGGCTCGAGAAGCCTTTGCCAACTTGAGTCATTTATGGTGTAGGCGAAATATCCGTCTATCAACCAAAGGACGAGTTTACTGTGCGGTAGGTCGTTCCGTCCTATTTTATGTCAGTGAAACATGGCCGGTTAGAGTAGAGGATATTCGTAGGTTACTAGTATTCGACCATAGATGTCTTCGAATCATTGCTCGTATATCCTGGGACCATCGAGTGAGTAATACAGTTGTTAGGAAACGGGTACTAGGTAAGGATGTCAAATCAATTGATGAAGTTATGGAACTTCATCATTTGAGATCGCTGGGATATGTGTTCGCATGCCCAACCACTGACTGCTCGGCGAGCGATGTTTCATGTTGTAGGAGAGGGTTGAAATAAAGCTAGGTACGATCTGACCAAAACATAGCACAAATCCATGATGTCACTGACAAGTGGACTGAGTGAACCATGTTGGTAGGTTTAAACAACCTGGTTGGGATCTGCGAGACGATAGCAACCGATGGTTAGAGACTTTGAGTGACATGGCTCAAAATCGTTTGCAATGGTGCAGGTGCATCCAATCTTTGTGTTCTCCCAAATTCTAATCTTCTCAATTCTTTATGTCTCCTTCTTTTACCTCTTTCCAAATTTATTTCATTTCATTATACTCCTTGAATAACATCTTCAAAGCCTGATGTTTCCGATTACTGTTTATACTTTTACTACCTCTACCACTATGGAATTTGTATCAACAATTGTATCTATATGCGAATGTGGAACGGCAACTCGAACTAATGTACGTATGTATGTACGAAGTTCTACGTTGTTACTGACTGACTGACTGACTGAAGGTGTTATTCGTCAGTCTATTTATACAATTTATTTATTCACCTGTATCGTGTTATTCATTATGGTTTTTGCTGTAATCTACTCATAGACCATAGTCTCTCCTCTAAGCTAACGTTTTGCATGAATGCAGAATTTTCTTTCTAAAGATTGTACATAATACAAATATCTAACATGTTTCAGTATATCAATCAACGCAAACCTTATCAACGTGATTATATTTGAAATTCTACTATTAGGAATGAGTAATAACCAAGTAATATTGTAGTGAATCTGAACACAAATAAGCACAACCGAATATGTTTCAGTACAAAATTACAGAAGCTCTTAGCAAAATTTGAGAACCATACAGTCAGTACTTCATTTGGAAAAAAAATCAGTCAATTGTCCTTTTTTTCCACACTAATCATTCTTTGTTCTCATTCTCTTTTCTTCAGTCTTCTTAATCTTCTACCTCCAAGCATAACACGTTCAGTTGATGATACATACTACTTATATCTGCCAACGACAGTAGCACATACCATAGTATAACTAAACAATGATAATAAGCTGTCTAGCATAATATTGTATTTTGTTTCAACTAACTTAATCCGTAAATGTGTTAAAGTCTGTAGGTTATATGTACTACTGATTGATAGTTGTAACGCTATTCACTAACTTATATCGAAATACAAAATGGAAAGCACAAGAATAGTTCAATATAATTAGTTAATATTAAAGATCATTTACTCAAAGATGTGTATAGATATATCTATAAGAAACAAGTAATCTTATTTATTGGATGCCGGCTCAGTGGTCCAGTAGGTTAAGCGTTCGCGGGCGAGACTGAAGGCCCTGGGTTCGAATTCCTTGAGCGGGATCGTAGATGCGCACTGCTGAGGAGTCCCACAATAGGACGAAACGACCGTCCAATGATTCCGATTTTTCAATGGTGGTCTAACATCAATCGGTTCATGATCTCAATCAAAAACTTGACAATTTCCACAACCCCTAAACTGATAATCTTATTTGGTTTAAAAGGATTTCAATTACATTGTAGAGATTGTAAATACTCCTACTTCAGCCTTAGTTATTTTTTTTCCAGTTTTCATAACTTTGGAGTGTTGAAAAGTAATTACCAGTTGAATCTTTATGTTTTCTTTTAATATTTCAGATGGCCTTTTGGTCATTTCGGTTGTCAGTCATATTCATTTGCTGGAATGTTTTTTGGAATGACATCAATTTATTTGTCGTGTTTTATCTGTTTCTTCACCATGGTTGAAATATTGAACTTAACTTATAGTAAGTAGACAAAGATTATATACTGTTATAACTTGTGTGCCCTGTTAATGTATAACGTGATAATACCGCCTCAATTAGAGAGCAGTAAATTATCGGTCGGACCTATGACGCGTAAAACCTGTGCGGGTAGTCTTGAGTCTTTATTGGTCCTGCTTCCCGCCTAGCCCTGCCTACCTGTTGAGTCCAGAACACCAATCTCAGCCTCTGCGATATGAATCATTATATTTCAAACATACTCTGTTCTTATACCAACCAAGCAGACCACATCGTATCATAAAATAGGAAACAACATTTGTACAAGATTTAGCCAAATGTGGTTGTGAATGTGGGAGGCAGTCACGAATAGACAGAGCATAATTCAAGAATGGTAGATCGTATAATAATAGTTCATAGGTCAAAATGAAGCTTATAATAAGAGGAACACAGATATGAATAATTTAGTTATTTAACGATTATCCTATAAAAATATACTCATAGTGTTGGTTCGTAAATGGGTCCCAAAAGTTACCAATCATTATTCTCATCAGGATATAACATATTCCTAGTAGTATCTAATTTATTAACCAATATTTAACCAACATTATTGAATAATATCACTTAGGTTTTATATGGGTATTTATGAAAACAGATGAAAAACCAGGAAATACTATGGAGCACTGGACAGTTGTTTTAATACAATTTGCTCACTCTTAACCATATTAGAATTTACTTACTTACTTACTTACGCCTGTTACTCCTCGTGAAGGAGCATAGCCCGCCCACCAGCATTCTCCATCCAACCCTGTACTGGGCAATCCTTACCAAATTTTTCCAGTTCTTATTCATCCCTTTCATATCCGCTTCTATTTCCCGACGCAATGTGTTTTTTGGCCTTCCAATTTTCCGCTTCCCTTCAGCATTCCAAGTTAGCGCTTGTCACGTAATGCAGTTTGATGATTTCCTCAATGTATGTCCTATCCATTTCCATCGTCTTATCCTAATTTCCTCTTCAGCTGGATGCTGGTTTGTTCTCGCCCACAAAAGGCTGTTGCTCATGGTATCCGGTCAATGGATGTTGAGTATGTTGCGTAGACAGCTATTGATAAATACTTGTACCTTCTTGATGGTGATTGTTGTAGTTCTGTAAGTTTCAGCTTCGTACATTAGAACTGCCTTGACGTTCGTATTGAAGATTGTGACTTTGATATTGGTTGAAAGTTGTTTTGAGTTCCATATATTCTTCAATTGAAGGAATTCAGCCCTTGCTTGTATTAGGATATGAATTTAAGAATTTCATTTCTTTCAGCTAGCATATAGCCACTAGATTTTCTAGTTGAAATCTACATTTTTAAAATGGTGATTCTACGATGCATCATAACTGTTTGTTGTAAACGACAAACATTTGTTTTTTTCTTTCGGAAATTCTTATTTGATAAGTGCATAATCTACATGAGAGAAATGACTTTTATAAGACTAATTTATTTACTTACGCCTGTTACTCCTAGTGGAGCATAGACCGCCGACCAGTATTCTCCAACCCACTCTGTCTGGGGTCTTTCTTTCTAGTTCTATTCAACTGTTGTTCAATCTTCTTATGTCTATCTCTATTTCTCGGGGTAATGCAGCGAAAACACTGCAAATGAATTTTAAGAATGAAAGTCAAATTGAACTATGATAGTTATTGTCCTTGTTTTTTTCTTTTTACAGTCCGTAATTTCATATCTAATCAATATAATTACATTCCATTTGGAATTTGGATAATCGGTGCATTGTGGGCTATTCTACCACTTTATGGATACGGCAGGTAAAGCGTATCTTTTTTTAAAACTTATAATCTATATGGTTGCTTACAGCTTCAAATGAAGGCTGAATGCATCATATTGAAATATTAACAATTATGATCCATTCACTCAAATAATAACAGTCTTCTCACCTTAACTCATTCAGTCAGTCAGCTACAACGTAGGACCAGTCATATATGTGCATCGGTCCAAGTTGGCATACCGCATTAGCACAACAAGACGAACACCGTATTCATTGGAGTAGTTAATTCAGTGGTGGTAATGTTCAGCAATCAACTTGGCACTTGATAAGATATGTAGTTCAGGGGCTTGAATTAAACAATATATCTGGTACTTTAGGACTACTGTTGACTACATTTCACCTATCACACTAATAACTGATTATGACTAATGAAAGACCATCATATTCTCTTTTCTTCATCATCACATGGATCTGATAAATAATTCCGAACGTAAGGATTAGGCGAAAATTTGTAATTTATTCTCTTATTGATTACAACTTTTCAATGTGGAAAATCTTTGTCGTTGATGTACTGACTATTGTAATTTCAAATCAAGACACAGTTTCTTTATTTTCCGGTTAGTAAATTTTTAGTAATAGTAATTTACAGTGCAGTTAATTCCTAACTTTATTTTGAGATTTATCCTAAAATATTTATTCAGAATAAAGTTAGCTGTATGTCAGCAACAGCGTAGAACTTTGTACGTACATACGTATGTACATCAGTTCGAGTTGCCATACCACATTAGCACAGAGATTCAGTTATCGATTCAAATCCCATAGTGGTAGAAGTATTAAAAATATAAGCAGTAATCGGAAACATTAGGGTTTGAAGATGTTATTCAAGGAGTATAATCCAGTGGAATACATTTGGAAAGAAAATAAAGGACATGAATAATTCAGAAGATTAGAGTTTGGGAGAACACAAAGAGTGAATGCACCTGCCCAATTGCAAACGATTCTGAGCCATGTAGTTCAGGGTCTCTAACCATCGGTCGCTATCATCTCGCGGTCCCCAACCAGGTAGTCTACACCTACGAACATGCTTCACTCAGTCCACTTGTCTGTGACTTCATGGATTTGTTCTACGTTTTGGTTTGGCCGTACCTAGCTTTCTTTCAACCTCCTCCTACAGCATTGAACATCGCTCGTCAGGGCGGTCGGTGGTTGGGCATACGTAACACATTTCCCAGCTATAATGTTAGCATATTTATAAGAGTCATATCTTGGATTAGCTGACTTATGATCAAATAAATAAGACTAAACAAAAATCTATATTGATTAGGAAATTGTATTCAGTATGTGTTTTAAGAGAATGCTATTTTAGTAACTGTCTAGCAGGTCAACAAGGTACCTTAGTTAAACAGGTCAACATCGATTAGTCAAATTTACGGTCACATAAATTTATAAAATATAAATAGACGATATAAAGTCATAACACTAGTAGTAATCGTATGTTTGTAATATCTCATTGAATAGAAAATCGGATTTCTGATGTTTATTCGCTCAGTATAAGTTATAGGTACCTATCCTACAACCAATTTTGATTATTGTTAATTTTAATTAAGCTTATTTAACAGACATTGTTGTTGGAATAGTGTAGTGTGGCGTCGAGTCTCAATTGACTATGAACACCACTACAAGAAGACTACGTTCCAGTTAACCAATAATATCCCCGTAGGTTAATATCAGAAGGCAGATGATAGCTGTAGTCGAGATGTATTTGCTTGCGATCTCGTGATATCGAAAGAATACCGAGATCATGCCAAAGGAGTACAAGCGTGGTTACTAAGCGTAACTGGATTCGTACAAGTTCAAAGTCAACGGGAGAGTAATGGCTGTCATTAGCACAGTTAAATAAACGATCACGGTAAAACAATCCCTGGTACAATTGGTTATAATAATAATTGTTTCCATTAAACCAATTGCGTTCTGTTGACAAAAATAGGTCAGTACAATAGTAAACATTCGCATATTTTTTGTACTGTAATGATCACTAGATCATATGGCGAACTCTATTTAAGATGTTGATCTGTTAAATATCACTAGATGATTCATTCTCTTCCTCATGTATATATGTAATCAAATCCTATTATTAGCTTTTGCTTCGCTGTGCCCTTATGTGCAGTTTGAGTATAAATTTGCCTATGTATTCGATTATAGATATCTATTTACCTCTCTGCTTCAAATGAGCTTGACATGCTTATAGCTTTGTGATCTGTTCTACACGCTAATAAACTATAAATGCTGTTTCTCATTACCTTGTGATTTCAAATATTGTTGAGATTTATAATAATAACGGTTATCGAGGTGATAGATGATCGTAACCAATGGTTGGAGATTCTTGGTGACATGACTCAGAATCGATCACAATGGCGTAGGTGTATACACTCTCTGTTTTCCTTTAAATTAAGAGATTAACATCACTTCAAATCTTTCTTTCTACGAACTAATTCTTTTCTCCTGTACTATGTTCTTATATGCAATCTTTCTTTTATATATTACCACCACTGATTTAACTACTTCTATGAATCCGGTGTTCATCTTGTTGTGCTAATGCGGTATGACAACTTGGACCGATGCATATATATGCCTGGTCCTACGTTGCAGCTGACTGACTGACTGCCTGACTGAGCCTAACAAAGCAAATCCACTACAAAATTGCTTCTTCATTAGGACATTCAAAGTATATGATTATTCCTTTTTATCCTAAACAACCTATAACATCTTAATGGTGTTTTGAAATGATTATCAAATCGACACTTGATAATGATATCAAATCATTATTTAAGCTTTTTTTCCAATATTTCAGATATACATTAGAACCTCATAAAACATCATGTTTATTAGACTGGACTAATATGGATCAAAGCATGAAATTATATATGTTTTCACTCATTATATTTGGTTATATCCTTCCATTCAGTATCGGTATTTGGTCACAATATAAACTGATACAGTATACAGTATTGGATACAAATAAAAATAATAAGAACACTAGGAAGATTGAAATCCTTATAAAGGTAGGTTTGTTTAACTAATTAAAGATCAATGATTTGTATAACTCAATAGATCAGTTCTATTGTTTTGGTTTCTTTTATTGGTTATAAGACCAAATTATAACAGAAGAATAACTTCCATAAGGTGTTTATATGAAGACATCAAATAACTTATCCAGTTTTAGAGTATCCCAGAAAATCCTAAAAATAAAAGTCTGTAATATAGTGAACCACCATGGAAAACCTAGGAGCACCGGACGATGGAGCAATTTCATGGATCGTTTAGATATTAGCACTGCTAGGTGATGGTTGAATGATCTAGAGGTTAAGTGTTCGAGCGCGTGGCTGGTAGGTCCCGAGTTCAAATCCCGCCGGGTAGGATTGTGGATGCACACTGCTGAGGAGTTCCATACTAGGACGAAATGGCCATGTCATATTATACCTCTGAAACAAGGCAAAGTGATGTAAAAACTGTTTTATATTCGAAATTTGGGATTAATACGAAGAATCCCTTCTATTTGGATTACTTTATCATGTAATGAGTAACATATTTCGGATAGTATGGTCATTTATATGTGAATAGGATACTGTAACGTCTGTTATAGATAATAATGGGAAACTATCGGTATAAACGATCGTTGGTATTGAGTTTCTTAGAACACATTATCTTTTCGCTCCCTGGATTAACTTTTCATAAAGATTCACTGAAAGTGATTGCTCTACTTTACTTTGACATTCTGTTAAATGTTTTAGACGCCTTTTTTAAATGAAAATCTTATCGGTCAGTGAATAAACTTCCTCAATACAAGTTTTCTTGATCTCTGACGGATGACAGATGTCATTTCTTTGAAAATGTTGCTTAATTAGTAATCTTCTTATGAATGATCATGTTAGACTTAATATGATCAGGTTTGATTTTTAGTTTTCTCAACACCAGATTCTATATGGTGTTAGTCAGTTTAAGATGATGGTTAGGCAAAGCAGTACATTGACTAGTGTTAAAGGTACAAACTACTGTGCTGTAACTTGATAATCTAGTACTCATCGTGCTCCATTTTTGTTTAACTTTGTCGTTGACTTACCAGGGGTTGAACTTCTACCGAAAGATTCACTTCTTGACTTAGAGTATGCCGATGACATAGTTCTATTTGGTGAAGACACTGACAAAATCCAGAGTGTTCTGACCACTCTAAGCAACAATGCAAGCATGTCCGGCATGAGATTTTTTTCCCTTGAGATGCAAGATGTTGACTCAGGATTGGGTTGCATCGACACCCGAACTAGTGATAGAGAGTGAAGTAGTTGGGCATGTCGACCGCTTCACTCAGCTTGGAAGTCTCATCAGCCCTTGTGGTCTGGTAGGTGACGGAATCTCATCACGGATACAAAAGGCTCGACTAGCTTTTGCCAACTTGCATCATTTATGGTGTAGGCGAGATATCCGTCTATCAACCAAAGGACGAGTTTACTGTGCGGTAGGTCGTTCCGTCCAATTTTATGTCAGTGAAACATGGTCGGTAAGAATAGAGGATATTCGTAGGTTACTAGTATTCGACCATAGATGTCTTTGAAACATTGCTCGTATGTCGTGGGACCACCGAGTAAGTAACTCATTTGTTAGGAAACGGGTACTAGGCAAAGATATCAAATCAATTGATGAAGTTGTGAAACTTCATCAGTTGAGATGTCTGGGACATGTGTCACGTGTGCCTGACCACCGACTGCCCCGACGAACGATCTTCAATGGTGTAGGAATGGGTTGGAAGAAAGCTAGGTGTCGCCAGACCAAAACATAGAACAAATCCATGAAGTTAGTGACAAGTGGACTGAGTGAACCATGTTCGTAGGTTTAGCCTACCTGGTGGAGATCCGTTAGATGATAGCAACCGATGATTAGAGACATGGCTCAAAACCGTTTGCAATTGGGTAGGTGCATCCAATCTTTGTGTTCTCCCAAACTCTAATCTTCTCAATTCTTCATGTCCCTTTCTTTTTTCTCTTTCCAAATTTATACCACTGTACTATACTCCTTGAATAACATCATCAAAACCTAATGTTCCCTATCACTACTTATACTTTTACTACCTCTACCACTACGGGATTTGAATCGATAACTGAATCTCTTTGCTAATGTGGTATGACAACTCAAACTGATGTACGTACTTACGAAGTTCCACGTTGTTACTTTACTGACCGACTGACATCAAGAAAAATCAAAAGCCTCCGATTCAACATTGTACATATAATCTTGATTAAACAATGTCAGACCATCATGAATAAAGTTCTCAGAATTTCTACTTAATGTCTACTTAAATGTTATCCATTTCATTCTATTATCTTACATATATATTCATGAAGTGTTTTTTTTTCTTCACTTTTTTCTCTTTTTCATTACCTTCATTGAATCATTCAATGAAGTTGAATAATTCAATTTTATTATTCAATATATTTGGTTGGTTATCTTATGGTCTATTAGCCATTCATTCATTACTATCTGGACAAATAACATTGAATCCATTTTCATATTGTATTATACAATTGTTAGCAAAAATTTCTCAAGCATTTCTACCTATAGCGTATAGTTATACAGAGAAACAAATTGGACAATGGAATAAAGCATATAGTAATATAGAATAGTAATAATGTTTGATTAATGAACATTATCTTCTTGTAGTATATTTCATGTTATACAATAGTTAGATATAATAATAATAATCATAGTTATGTAATCAATTGTTTGTTCTTATTTCATTTCTGTTTGGGTAAACTCTATAATCTTTATAAACAACTGAGTTTTGACACTTTATAGCAAAGATTTCAATGCTGTTCTTTGTCAGATTATATGGTGATTGGAGGTAGTCGACAGGAAACCCTGCTCAACCTGAGTTTCGTGCTACTTGACACTCGTCAACACGGTATACCTGTAATCTTCAAGGGAACTGGTGCTCCCTGACGGATTCTATCCCGTGTCATCCAACTTCACAGTCAAAGACATTACCACTGAGCTATCCGGGCCGCGACTAACCTCCTGTAGGACTGAGATGTAATCACAATTGATTGATCACCTAAATATCATTCGATCTGTACTAATAATAAGGACTAGACACGCATGACGTTGGTCACCACTCAGTGATCCATCAATTGTGACTCTTCTTCTTCTTTACTGGTTGGTTGACACAGTCAAATTTGGAAACTAGAATTGAAGAGGGAGGTTGATTATGAATACAGTGGTCTTGAGTGCTGTTAGAGGTATGAGGGCGGTTTTCACTTCCCGGTTGCCCACACTGTGGGAGGGTTCTGCTGGAGGTACCTGAAAAGGAAATTGGATTAGAGGTGATCGAATTGACCTGAGAGGGTGACCGCAGTGCCCAACGGACAGCTGCTTGAGGTCGGTCACGCACGACCTTTTTATGAGTAGTTTTTGTGTTAGTTCCGTACTTGTTGAGACCTTACCGCAGGAGACGGATATCCATGGGATAAGGCGAGGTGTGCATTTTTAGGGTCGACCTTTTCTAACCCCACTCCTCCTTGTGGGAAGGCACCATCGCTGTTATGCTGGTTGTCTGAAGGAAACACCTTACTGCTGTCACACCTCTGTACAGTCAGCAGTACGACTTCGCCTTCGGACCTTGGATTTGTTGCTTTTAGTCTTACCGCTCTTCAACCGACCTATCTGGCATGGTAGGACCTTGAGGAACGGTTGTTCCGGCCAGTATAGCTTAGTTTCTCCATCACGATAGGCAAGGCCGATCACCAGGTCAAGGTAACAACAACGGTCGTAAACTAGAATTATATTAAATCAGAGATAATACAGTTTTTACAAAGCCATTAAATAGTATTTTCGATTATGATAACAATACTTAATGGTTACTTTGAGTAACTAAAAACGTTGGATAAATAGAACTATCTTTTCATTAAAAAGATCGTTGAAGTAAGATTTATTTGAATTTCAATCGTTTCTATTCGATAGGTTGAAACAACATTTTGTTGTACACTATTTAGTGGTGTACTGAAACTAAGTTCGCAAGAGAAAACAGAAGAATAGTTACCTACAGTTGAACAGTGTCTACTATATATATTGGTTCATTATAAAGTATGAGAAAACGATAACGAGGGGAATGAATTATACTACGATTATGAATTTAATCTTGATTAATTTTAGAATGTATTACTATGTAGGGGACGTTGTATTCAGTCACTGAACTAGTTTCGTTGTATCAAATAAATTATCTATTGAGACAAGTAGCATTGGATCAATTCCCATCTCATGTTACATCCAATTGGTATTTACGTGCCAAAGTACTTATGTCATAAAAAGAGGAATGAAGGTTTTACAGAGCACATTTCCGAACATTTGAAGTTAATTCATAAAACTCTATTGAAACATAAATCAGAGCTTTGCATTAGTATTGTAGTGAACAAGAACACCAACAGATTACAGAACATGTTAACGAAATCTAACAATCATATCGTAAATGCTCAATTTGCAAAATGTCCATCAATTGTCTGAAAATGAGTCAGACTTCATTGTTCCTGTATTTTCATACAAATTGAATTCTGTTTTCATTTTTTACTGTTCAATCCTCTTGACTCTCTGCTGCCAGACATTCTGTTCACGACAAACATCATATACTACTTATATCTACATAAGTAGGACACTATTGACTGACTGATAGGTCTCCTTTTGTCTTTTAATCGACAATAAAAGTTGTGGTTCAGAAATGTATTCATGTGATTGTAAGTCTAATAAAACTGAGTCCTCTAGAGCAATTAAAATGGTAAATACATATAGATGAACTCTATTAGTTGATTAAACGAAGAATTGGGTAATCGTTTGTAGTGTGGCATCGAGTCGCGGTTAACTATGAACACCACTACAAGAAGATTACGTTCCAGTTAACCAATAATATCCCCGTAGGTCAATATCAGAAGGCAGATGATAGCTGTAGTCGAGATGTATTTGCTTGCGATCTCGTGATATCGAAAGAATACCGAGATCGTGCCAAAGGAGTACAAGCGTGGTTACTAAGCGTAACAGAATTCGTACAAGTTCAAAGTCAACGGGAGAGTAATGGCTGTCATTAGCACAGTTAAATAAACGAGCACGGTAAAACAATCCCTGGTACAATTGGTTATAATAAGGATTGTTTTCATTGAACCAATCGCGTTTTGTTGACGAAAGTAGGTCACTACACGTTCACGGAATGTACGTTTGATGGATTTTTGTGCTTGTTGAATTGATGTTTCACTAGTTATATCATCTTTGAATTGAACTTCAAGAATAAAGATTTTTTTGTACCAGTCAGTAGTGATTAAACTTCAGATTTAGTTCTATATATCATATGTTTCACTAAGGACTTTGATGATTATATGTGTTTATTTAGTAAACCAAGAACAAATTTTAGTTCTCTTCAAAGGTATAATCAGAAAAAATGATGTTGGCTTTGTTAGCTGAGGATTTGATTACGTTTCTTTTACATTTTAATGGGACAAAGCTCGAAAACTGTGTATGTTATAGATGTGTGTAGGCTTCCCATCAATAAAACGTCTAGAACGAAGTGGTCTCCCTGTTTACTTCTTTCTTTGTATGAATGATTGTTTGATGAACAGTGTTAAACGTTTTGGGTAGGCTTTCACCTTCACCATGAATTTTATAGTCATAATTGTGTGATATAGCAATGAGAAAATTCTAGTTTGTCTGTTTTAACTTTTAGAAGTTCGTTTTCTAATTTTTCAAAAACAAACGGTCTATGTTTAAACACAGTGTGGTGTGCGCTACTTATATTGATATAAGTAGTATATGACGCAAGTTAAAAACGTAATGCCTGGCAGCAGAAGATGGGGGAAGATTAAGAAAGGAAGAGTGGAAACACAATGCAATTAGTATGAAAACGCGTGAATAATGAAATCTGAGACAATCGATTAGTGTTTGCCTCAGGAACAGTCAAATTTGATATGATGGATTGATAATCTCTGTAATTATGTGTTTAAATACATTCTATTGTCCCCATTGATGTACTTGTCCACTACAACAGTAATGATTCAATTGCAACGACCTTCTATTGTTTATAAAGTTCTTTATGGAACAAAGTATGCATATTCATGCTATGTCTGAGTATTAATTCCATTGAGGATACCAATATAGGTGTAATCGTACCGAAGGTCAATATGGAATCTACTCATTATTTACCTGATAATGGTCACATTATTAGTACTTCAACTTCATTCGAAATAATCGCTAATCAGACAACTTTGAATTCATTATATTTCATATATAGGCCACCTCAGTTAAAAGAATGAATCCGAGTCAGTGTAGTAAAAAAATCTATAAAGATGTTTAAGTTTCCATATCACATTAGCACACAGATACAATTGTCGATACAAATCCCATTGTGATAAAGGTAGTAAAAGTATAAGTAGTAATTGGAAAGATTAGGGTTTGAATAAAGAGTGGATGCACCTGAGCCAATGACAAAATTTCCATATTGTTAATTAGAACAATATTGTTTTTGATTAGATCCTCATTAAGCTCTACTTGAATATAGGGTAAGGTTTCTATGAATATACGGAATTAATTAAACCAATCAAGGCAGTTTCTGAGTCAATGATAACAGTGAAATAGCTTAAATAATTAAACAGTACACATTGGTAATATGATGACAAGTGTACTAGTTGTGATAAGAATAATAAATGAGCCCCCAAATGCCCTGGTATGGCCGAGAGTAGTGAGAGACCTCTCTCCCTCTCGAAATGCTTTCACATGGCCACGCGTATAAAGCCTTTGCCAGGGAAGTCCTACTCACTGCCTTCTCTCACCACGGCTGTTGTTTGAGAAATTGAGAGGACGAAAAGCGAATGTCCGGCACCGGCTTTAACCGGATCCCAAAACCAATCGTGCACATGGGTTCCAGTATCCTGACGGAACAAATGGTGTATGAACCAATCGTTGGTCACCGACTACCATGGGACTGCATCTTCTTACGATGCTCCACTGCCTTGTGGATCAGATTTTCAGGTCGAAGGCTCTGGATGTGGCCCCTTAAGAAAACCACCTGCTTCGGTTTGGGCATCCGGGCAGTATCATAGCCCTCACACATATCAAATGAGATCTGTGTGGTGCATATGTATTTGGTGCCTCCTTGTACCAATATCTATGTGTTAAAATAAACAAAAATAAAGGATTGAATCAATGTTACATAACGAGATATAGGTGAATGACTTGAAAAACACATATGTGCTGAAATAACATTTATAAAAACTATAGGCAATGAAGTGTATATTTGGAAAAAAACGAAGGGAGGGGTGAAGAAAAATAAACGAACAAATAGTATGGAAAATAATAATAATAAATAAAATCATTTATTCAGGCCATGAGGGGGGTGTAAAAGTGTTACTGATTTCTTATGAATACAAAGACTTGGATTGTTACCTCGAATTCCTACAGCTTCTGCTATGTGTAAGAGATGAGATAGAACCTTATAAGGGAAACTAGTGAGAATATGACAAATCAATTTAAGTTACCTACTTCTACGACATGAACTCTATCGATCAAGTGTGATAGAATAGAGTTGCCTATTTTTATGACGGTACCCTTTCCTAGTCACTAAGGTAGGTGTTCATTAACTCGTTGACTCAGTTGTCTGGTTATGAACTCAATATAGATTTCTCTACCGAAGCAGAGGAATTCGTGGATACACAAAAATGTAGCAGAACCAGGTAGCTTATCATTTAGTTGAGGAATAATCACAGATCGAGTAGAGAACGATAGACTGAGGTTAGCTGCATTAAGCGTTCTCTTCACTGCTTTACTAAATTTATCCCGTAGCACATCAAATATATCCCCGTTGAATTGCAGCTTCAGAAAGAGAGGTTTCTTACTAGCCGTTGATTTCGCTACTTTCCGGTTTATTACATGCAAGTGTTTCTTCAGGAAACCTTGTAGATAACCTATTTCAATCAACATATTGGGAATAAGCTGTAGTTCCTTATGTATAGTATCGTCTGAGCATATCTCCCTAACTCTATTTTCAAAAAATCTAACTGCGTTTCTCTTATAATAAATAGGTAAGAGGCTCAAGAAGTGTAAGTATTGTGAAATTCATAAGCAAGCTGGTCTATTCGTGGAGAGACAAATCAAATGTATATGGACATTTCTCGTCAGGATAATTAGAAATATTAACTCGGTTAATTTTAACCAATACGGTCGGTAGAATTTGAGTGGTGCAGCTAAGTTAATTGGAAGATTCTAATGATGAGCATTGTTCTAACAGAGTATAGTTAGTGTATTCTTGAGGTAAACGAACAATCTCATCCTGTTGGTTTCATCGGTTACTGGGTCACGACAAATACTATTCCGCTTCACGGTCAGAAAGAATGAGAGGTTCACATTACTTTTATATCTTCCTCTACTCTTATGTTGTCTTTATCAGTTTCAGCTTCAGTTTACTATTTTTTAACATTGTTCACCTACTTTATGTGTCAGTCATTCAGTTTACCAATATTTGCGCTCAAATATCTTCAACAGGTCACTCACATGTTAGAACTGCCGACTGAGCAATCCTGAGGTTAGACAAAGGGTACTAGGGCGCGATAATTAAACGGTTGACACAGTTGTAAATCTATATTGACTTAGATAGCAGAAAAATGTGTTGCGTATGCTCGACCTCCACCGTCTACCTAGATCTGTAATTCACTTTTCATAGGATTAGAGTGGAAGAAAATTCAGTCAAACGATAAATTGCATTAACTACCGAACCAATGATAGGTAGCAACTATCTGATGAAGGTAATGACCCTTATCGTAATAAATACTTCCTGATGTTAAGTTATTTTGAGTTCCAGATATTCTTGATTTGTTGGAATGTTGACGTTGCTTTGCCAGTCTCTCTTCACATATACATCAGGTTCTCCTTATTTACCGATGATTCTGGCCAGAAATTTCCATCTCTTCTGGAGGTCCCCCATCAATTGTGATTGAGTTGGTGTTCCCTGTGTTATATATAAGGATGTACCTTTTTCCCTTGTTTGTGTTGAAGCCTAATGATTCAGGCAGAGGCTGTTGCTACACTGGATGTCTTGACCTGAATCTCGTTGGTGGGTATGGGATAGAAGAGCTTGGTTGTCTGTCCACATTTTCTAGTTACATCCAAACTGTCTATTGTATTCCGTGCTTCCCCTGAGATGTAGTGGTCTTCATAATCCAGCTGACCATCAGGCGAAGAAAGAGAAATGGCTGGCATAAGCAGCCTTGTCTTAAACTGGTATTCAGTTAGAATCCATCTGTGAGCTGCTTTCTGTGTATTATTTCGCAATGTAGTCTGTCGTATAAATTCCATGTGATGTTCTAATGGCTCCAAATGACTCCAAATCAAAATATACGCGCCGCCAACCCATGTATATAATTATCGACTTAAACTGAGTTAGTTAATTACGGAATTGAACAAGTCAAATACGAGAATGAATTTTTAATAGGTATATTTCATACAATCGTTGGTCTGAACAGACAGTAAGAGAAACGAAGTGACCCTCAGCGGAAAAGGTGAGTGAGTCAACTCAACATTCATATTCAGATAAAAATAAGTTGGCGACACGTAATGAACAGAGCAACCAATTAACACACATATGATCATATAAAAACAGTCAGGGTTAATAAGCAAATAAGTAACAAGGTCAAAATGTGGCTTTAAAGTTATGAATAAATTGGTTTTTCCGCAAGCTAGAAGTGAAATATGGGCTTGACGTAGTGTTAATTATTACAGTGTTGACGATCATATCAAATTCACCATCATGTAGAAGAGGGTCCCATTAGGTTCTCCTATTCACACTGTCAAATGCTTTCTCAAAATCAAGAAACTTGATATATGATCACGAGCGCCATTCAATTGGTTGTTCAACCATGATCCGTAGCGTCACAATTCGGTTTATGCACGACTGATTTTTACGGAATCAGGCCAGTTGATCTCGAAGTTGGGCATTTACTGGATCATTCATCCGGTTTAGCAACACTCTTTTGAAATCTTTTCCTGATAACGATAGTTGTGTGATGCCTCTATAGTTCTCACATTTGCTGAGATCTCCTTTCTTTCGTACCTTGATGAGATATCCTTCTTTCCAGTCTGTCGGCACTTGTTTTTCTTTCCAAAACTTCCTGGATGGAATATGAAGCATCTTTGCAGTCAGTTCTATGTCTTAATTCATTGTTACAGCTTATATGAAGTTGGTGATTAGTGAACACAAATTAGGAGTTAGGCTTCGAACAAGATAAGACATTCATTTTAAAGAAGTTTCTAAATGGTCGTAAAAATAAAGAATACTAAGCGAGAAAAAGAGAAACTGTTTAGTCTGTTTTACATTTTCTATCCTTATATACTCCACCCCGACTTTTTTGCGTATTGTTTTATACTACTTATTAATATTCAGTAAACTGTTTCATTCCTAGCAATTTCTACGCATATGTCGTAATGCAAATTTGTCGTGTAATATCCTGAAATATTTATATGTACTTATTACGTGTTTTGTACTTATCATTACTTTATCTAAATCACTGTTGTAGTTATCCACAATTTTTTGCACTTGTTTAACTTTTGTTTGAACGCAACGGTTTCTATATTGTTGGCTCTTGTTTCGGATCTTGATTGTTGGTGTACTGTTACCAAGTTTAGACATAGCTATCAGCTGTCTTTTGCACTATCAAAGCCCTTTTATTCATACAAAAGGACGCGTTAGACGCCGCAGACACCTCAAAAGTTGAGGTTTGTAACACATTTTTGTGTATTATTCCATACAAAAACTCTATTTTAGACAAACCGTTGTATGGCTAACTTCAGTTTTGCGCGTATCTCAATTGGGTAACTTGAGCGCTTTGATAGACCTAACAGGAACAAATACTATTACCAACTCAGCAAGTAAATAAAAAATCGAAATAGGATCATAAGTGAAATGGGTAAGGATATGTAAATTATTTCATATAACTTCCAGCATTGATGAAATAATACATATTCTCTGGAAAATGTGCTCTTTGAATAACTTTCATGTAGTTGTGATTTGTACCCCAAAATATGTTTCATAGCTCAATTAAGCTCATTTTAATCCGAATATCTTAATGATATTGTAATAATATGTTTCAAAATTCGTATAATATGATAAAGAAATTCAATGCCATGAAATGTATCTATTCTAATGCATTCTGTTTATACCACAAAATTTCGAAGAAATATTCGTGTTACTGATATGAAATAAGTAGTAGATAATGCTGACTCTATTTAGTGATTCGTCACCAATTAGCCCCCGAATAACCTGGTACGGTCAAGGGTGGGGAGAGTCAGTTTTCCCTCTCCAAATGTTCTCATATGGCCACGCGTATGCTACCATTGTCTGGGAAATACTACTCACTGCCTTTTCGTGGCAGGAATTGAGAGGATGAAAGGCGAATGTTCGGTGCTTTAATCGGGTTGGTGGATACGGTGGATCCACCTATGGGAGTTGGGAAACCCTGAGTGAATAAATGAAGTATGAACCTATTATTGGTCACTGGCTACCATGGGATTGCATCTCTTCAGGTTGCCCCACTGACTTGTAGATTGAACCTTTAGGTCAAAGGCTTGAGGAGTCGTCCCCTAAGAAAACTATCTGTTTCGGTTCAGGCACCCGGGAAGTATCGTAGGCCTCACACAAATCAAGTGACATGTTTGGTACATATGTATTCGGTGCCTCTTTATATCAATATTAATGTGTTCAAATAAATAAACTAATATGATTCAAATACCAAAACATTCAAACCATACAGTGCACAAAATGTTTTTATAAAATGATTCATTTTATCATTGTCAAGATTTACCTTAACTCTGTTTTGTGAATCATTGTTATATAACAAGAAATACCCTCTGTAAATAAATGCATTTATTTAGACTAAACAATATACTTAATATGTGTATGTATTTTAGCTAAGGTTTGATTATTTAATCAGTATCAAATATGTATCTTACGTAATAATCATTACTGATATAGTTTAGTCAAACTTGGAAATAACAAAATCAGTTTTAATTTATGTTTATTATAAATAATAAAGCATTCCCTGTAGTATTATTAGTAGTGGTAGTAGTAGTGGTAGTAGTAGTAGTAGTAGTAGTAGTAGTAGTTCCGTCATAATCTATTCTCACTTATCAACATGTTACTTTAAGCCATAGTATCAAGTATCAGGTCCTATTATGAAACAATATAATGCTACTGAATTAATCAGTAGGTTAAGCGTTCGTGCGCGAGATTGAAGGCCCTGGGTTCGAATCCCGCGGGCGGGATCCTGGATGCGCACTGTCGAGGAGTCCCATACTAGGACGAAACGGCTATTCAGTGCTTCCAGGTTTCCAATGGTGGTCTGACATCAGTCGATTCATGATCTCAATCAAAATCTTAATAATCTCCACAACCCCAATATTGATAATTAACATGTGCTCACTAGTGACTAGCTTCGTGAGGGAATTCTCGGAGTTCTAGTGAGAAGCCGTGACCAGTGGAGCTAATCCGTGTCGGATAGAGACAGGTATCTACCTCAGCACAATCGAAGATGGTCGCGCAATTTCGTGGATTGTCTGGTGTTAGACATAAACACCATTGGATGCTGGCCAGCTGACTGGTCCAGTAGGTTAAGCGTTCACGCGCGATACTGAAGGCCCTGGGTTCGAATCCCTTGAGTGGGATCGTGGATGCACACCGCTGAGGAGTCCTATACTAGGACGAAACAGCCATTCAGTGCTTTTAGGTTTCCAACGGTGGTCTAACATCAGTCGATTCATGATCTCAATCTAAAACAATTAAAAAAGGTTTTGAAGAGTAATATTAGATGATATGAAGAGTTTCCTGGAATATATCTACATACATAATGCTTAACTTGTCTAAGACTTGTAAGGAAAAAACCCAGTATCTAATTAATGTCTTAATGTGAAAGCATAACCGTATGAAACAATCATTCTTTCTAATATACATTTCTATTCATTCTTCTCGATTCGAAGTAAACTTTAGAATAGATTACTTTATAAAAACTGGGGGCTGACATAAAGTGTAAATATCACTAATATCCAGTTAGTTAAATTATTACGTCAACCTTTCGTCTAGTTCACTTATAAGTATTATACATAGTAATAGATATCATTTGTAACAGTATTATGATCTCATAAATTCTGAAGGGGTCTTTTTTGGATATTACAGTAATTTTAATAGTTGAGATCATGATTCAATTGAAGCTAGATCACGATTGGAAAACCTGAAAGCACTGGGCGGCCGTTTCATCCTATAGCGGGACTCCTCGTAGATTAGCTGAAGTTAGACGGTTTAGTGCTCTTAAGGTTAAGCGTTCGCGCGTGAGGCTGATAGATCCTGGGTTCGAATCTCTCAAGCGCGTTCGTGGATGCGCACTGTGTTTCATAACTTTCTAGAACACAAGTATCATTTTGAATGAATTCTAATCCTGTCTGGAAGTTGACGGAATTGTATCATTCTATTGGTTTTCTTCTTGATTTTTAACATGATTCGATCTTTGATACTGTTTAGATATTGTGATATTCTAATGAAATGTAATGAATTATCAGAACTATAGAAGTGGAATATACTAAGCTCATTATATTACTAATGATACTTAACACTAAGAATTAATTACAATCATGTATATCAGTTTATACGGTCTTACTTCGAATCTAAATTGAAAAACTAAAATTCATCGAAAAACGGAATATCGAAATAACCTATCAAAATGGTGGAAGACTAATAAATAAACGAACTGTAGTGAATGAGAACACCAAATGGGGACAATCGAATGTATTTAGGCATATAATTACAGAGCATCTCAATCAAATCTGTGAACCATATATAGTAAATTGTTAATTCGTAAAATATCAATCCATCATATCAAAATTTGATTGTACCTGTTGCCAACATCAATCGATTGTCTCAGATTTCATCGTTCATGCATTTTCATGCTTAATTACGTTTCATTCCCGTTCTTTCCTCATCGACCTTCTACTGAAATATATTCTATACCCGACTACCGTTATATACTATTTGTGTGGATATAAGTAAACCACATTACACTCGTCCCCCCTTTAAAGCATTCGTTCTTGCGGTGGTTCATGCTCACCGTGCGACATTCTTCTTTTGTGCAGTCTGTGCTACGCCCTCCGTTAAAATGTCGAGTCTGCGGCGCGCTGACCTCCATAGCTCCGTAGACCTGCCGGGGCACCAACATCCGACATCCACACGGCACCTGGGACGTTTATCACCCGTGCTCCACCGGCGTACTGAGCCACCTACATCCGATGTCCTCCCATCCTATCAAATTTGACTGTTCCTGTTGCAAACATCGATCCATTGTGTCAGATTTGATTGTCCATGTATTTTCACACCAATGGCGTTCCTTACGTTTATGTTCTCATCATCGACCTTCTACTGAAATACATTCTATGCTTGACCATCGTCATATACTACTTGTGTAGACATAAGTAACCAACACCACAAAACGTTCAATTATAAGATCGTATTAAAAGTTAACCAAATAATGGTTTCATTATTGTCTGTGGTATCGATTTAATGTAACTTTTGATGTATTATGAGAGCAGGACTTTAAAGAGTTGAACAAGTTCAGAGAGCTAAATATATATAACTTAGTTGTGTTAATGAAATCATCAAAGGGGAATTGAAGTATTTGAAAACCGTAGAATATATATAAAAGGGAACGACTGATTGAAAATAAAAATTGAAACTGTGGTATGGGTTACTTATATCCACACAAGTAGTATATAACGTTGGTCAAGCATAGAATGTATTTCAGTAGAAGGTTGATGAGGAAAGAACGGGAATGAAACGTCATTGGTATGAAAGTACATGAACAATCAAATCTGAGACAATCGATTGATGTTGGCAACAGGAACAGTCAAGTTTGATATGATGGATTGATATTTTACAAATTAACAATTTACTATATATGGTTCTCAGATTTGATTGAGATGCTCTGTAATTATATGCCTAAATACATTCGATTGTCCCCCCTCTGTGTTCTTGTTCACTACAAAACTACAGTTCATATTAATGTTATAAAAGAGTTATTACTGAAATGTATCATGAATGTGAATTTCTAGTTCAAGGGAGAAATATATAAATAATCAGATGGTGTTTCAATGGGTTCACCACTGGGTCTTATACTAGATGACATTTTTCTAGCCAAACTAGAAAATAGTGCACTAAAAAAAAGATTATTCAAAAATTCATATTTTACTGTAGATATATGGATGACTCATTCATCCTCTGTAAAGATAATACGTCATATCAATAGGTTCTTAGACGATTTAATGAAGTACATCCAGCCATTCCGTTTACATCTGACGAAGAGAGAGTGATAATCGAATAGCCTTTTAGGATATTCTTTTAACTAAGAGAAAGGATGAATTGTTATAAAGGAACTTAAACAGAAAAAGTATATGGACTAGGCAGTATACTCACTTCCTTAACTTTGAATCTCTACAGTACAAACGAAACTTGATCAAAACTTTTAGTTACCGAATACGCACTATTTGTTCTGTGGATATAGTTGAAGATGAACTTAACACGTTTATGGACAATGGTTACCTTAAAAAGTTTATAATTAACTATGTGATCACGAAGGTGAAAATAGGCGAAATACAAACGGTGAAGAAGAAATCCCTGTTCATGCGTCTACAATACTAAGGGGATACTGAATAGTGAAGTATTAACTCAGAGATTACGCAGGAAAATACAAAAATCTTTTAACGCCGGAGAACTTTGATTAGTGTTTTCTACGTGCCCAATGGTGACACCGAGTCTTAAAGATGAGTTACCTAGAATGACCACCTCATTTTGTATTTGTCAGTTCAACTACTCCTGTGAAGCAAGTTATATTGGTCAAAGTTCTAAGAATTTACACATTCGTTCTTGCGAACACTTCCCAGAAAGGCTAAGCAAAGGTCTGGTGAACAAAGTGAATAGTCCGATATTGGCCCATTTTAGTTCAAACTGGTCATAGTATCAGTATAAACCAACCCTTTTCAATTATTTATCGGGTCAGTAAATTTTCGCCAAAGCTTGTCAGACTTAAAGTCTTTCAAACGGCTGAAGCAGTAGACATCCGGATGAAGAAACTGGAGCTATGAGTACAAAAAAAATATCTTTAACCGCTTCTCCTCTCCTGGACAATCTCAAAGCGAATTAATCAATAGTAATCTTAGCTATTGAATGACGTAATTTGATTATTATACTTATGACCTTTCATAATCAAATGTAATTGTCTCGGCTATTCATCTCCCCAATACATGATCCATTTACTTCTCATTCGCCCCACCTTATTATATCTTACTAATAACTTTTCACACAATGTAGTCTTCCATTAAACATCTGATCGAATTGTAATTGCACTATTATCTCTGTCTCTCTCATCCTATCTGATCTATATTTATTCTTATCATGGATCTTAAATTTCCATTTAACATATAAACTGATTAAATGGTTTGAATTACTTTTCTGGTTAGCGTTTTTTTAGCGAATACCATCAACAACAGCCTTTTCTAGGAGAGAACTAACCAGCTTCCAGCTGAAGAGGAAATTAGGAAAAGACGATGGAAATGGATAGGAGATACATTACGAAAATCACTAAACTGCACCACGAGACAAGCGCTAACTTGGAATCCTGAAGGGAAGCGGAAAAGAGGATGGCTAAAGAACACATTAGGTCGGGAAATAGAATCAGATATAAAAAGGATGAATAAGAACTGGAAAGAGCTGGAAAGGATTGGTTAGGACAGGGTTGGATAGAGAATGCTGGTGAGCGGCCTATTGTCCTTCACGAGGAGTAACAGGCGTAATTAAGTAAATAAGTAAGTAAGCAATATAAACTGATTCAAGTTAACATTCTATATGAATCATATCAACAGTAACAATTTTATTTTCAATTGAGAAAGGGTTTTTGTGAATATTATAGTAAGTGAACAGTTGAGTTCAGGAGTCGATTTAAGCTAGACTATCATGAAAAACTTGAAAGCACTGGATTGCCATTTCATCTTATTGTGGGATTTCTCAGCAGTGCACATTCATGATCCCATCCCGCAGGATTCGAACACAGATATTTAGTCTTTTTAAAAAAACTACATAATTAAAACAAATTTTGATAGGGATTAGTAATAGAATCTAAGATTCTCTTTTCATATTATTTAGGATTCATCAACTGAATGTACACATATCTCAAATATTGAATTGAATCATGTATGTTTCACTTCAATTATTCTATTTATCATTTAGTTATCTATTAAGTTCAAAGATAAATTATATATAATTTCAATGGTTAAGATCATGAGTCAGTGGAAGCTAGACCACAACCATGGAAAACCTGGAAGCACTGGATGACTGTTTCGTCCTACTGTAGGACTCCTCAGCAGTGCGCATCCATGACCTCGCCACCTAAGAGATCCGAACCTAGGACCTACTCGTTTCATGCGCGAGCACTTAAACAACTAGACCACTGCTGAGGAGTCTTATAATAGGACGAAATGACCATCCAATGCTTCTAGGTTTTCCAATGGTGGTCTATCTTTAAATCTCCACAAAACCTATTCTGATAATTGTATATAAATTCTATAGAGAAAGTACTTTATGTACTAAATGAACTTTGGGTTTTATCATTATAATTAATCACAGTTTCAATAAACAACACACATAGATGTACCTAAATACACATAAAAACGTTTCATAAATATTCTATAATACTTTTATTATGTTTTTTTTTCTTTTTGAGGTTAATAATGAAAAGTTAAATTCTGATTGGTTGAAATGAATGGCGCACTTTAAAATATTCGTTTATTTAAAAGACAGTGATCTAGACAATCATACATAAATCACTATATATAGATATGGATCTGGATTTGAATTTGGATCTAGATCTGGATCTGGATTTAGATCTGAATATACATTGTTAATAATATTTTGGATCTTGTTGAATGTCTATTTTATATGTTTAAAGAAAATTAATTCTGTATCCAAATATAAAACATTTAACAACAACTAAAAACAACAACAAAAAAAAAGAAAAAAAGAGAAAAAAGAAAAGAAAAATGAAAAAATTTTTTGATTTTTCATTGATCATTTTCTTTTTACATTTATTTTTAATTAAAAAATCAATAGAAAATCAATTGAATAATACAACACAAAATTTATTACAATTTAATACAGATTATATAAAAATTCATGATCAACCAATACGTATGTGTGGTAATGAATTTTTAAAAAATCTTAAACATGTTTGTTCTATACGTGGAATTTATACACCAATAACTCGTTTCAAAAGATCCTCCTTCTCCTCGTCGTCGTCGTCGTCGTCGTCTTCGTCGTCCTCGTCGTCCTCCTCTTCATCATCATCACCAACATCAGAACAATATTATCGTAAGTTATTATGAATCGTTTATTGAAATGTTCAATAATCAGTTATCTCCATTGTCAGTTATTGCATTCTAAAGTTTAGTTTATTATGATACCATGTATAAGTTGAGAGCTTGATGGCTAAAACCCTCTTCAAGTCGTAAATGAGATGATAGAAATCAAGTGAGAAGAATATTATTCCAAAATAATGTCATTTATAGTTTAGAAATGTCAGATATTTATATTTGGTGGATTAGTTGAAGTTAGACATTAAGACCATTGGATGCCGACTTGCTCACTGGTCTAGTGGTTAAATTCTCGCGCGTGAAACCACTAGGTCCTGGGTTCAAATCTCGCAAGGGGCGATGTCGTGGATGCGCACTGCCACTGAGGAGTCCCATAATAGGAAGAAACGATCGTCCAGTGCTTCCAGGTTTTCCGATGGTGGTCTAGCTTCAACTGACTCATGATCTTAACCATTGAAGTTATAGCTTATTAGTTGAGAAGATTTGTAGCCCAGATGTATGATTTTGATGGTGTTTTGTTCTCTGAGCTGGATGGTTTAGTCTTGGAGTTATCATGATTCATCTGAACAACATCATTATCAGTACACAATTCAGATAGAAGTTTATTAGTAAAAACGAAATCATTATTATAGTTCTTTAATCCGCATACAAAGGGTTATTAGCATTTGTCTAATAAGAAAGCTACATGTAGAGATTCTGGAATATTCTTTTAAAAGATGATAAGATAAAATATCTTCGGCTCTTCCTTGAGTTCACCCGTGGACCATCCTCACATTTAGGGAACTTAAAGGGATCATTGTATAAATGGTAGGATTATTGATAAATTCGAACTAATGTATTAACTATGGATTATTTCCTTCTATTGTCTAATGATATCTATTTAGTAACTGTTTATATATCCGCATAATTGATGTTGACATGATATATTTTCGGGTTGATCTCCCTGACGAAACAACAAAATTACAGATCATAAAATTAGCTAGTAGACTTATGAAATGACAATTTAGTGGGAATTTCATTAAAATAATCGACATTTCTCCTTTTGATGATTAAAAGTTCCCGAAGATAGTCTTAAACATCCCGAATATACTATCGAATAGGCATTTACTGTCATATTATATAACAAAACAATTGGGCCACTTGATACAACTGTTTGGATGACAATTTTTCATTGATATTACTAATTGAATAGCTAATTAAAAAAAAGCCTTCTATTACCACCTCATTTGATAGTCATGTTACTCATAATTCTACGTTACTTCATAAATGATTAGAAACTATGAAGCTGAGGATAGTAGTTTTCTTGACGGTAGATGTTACTTGGTCTCTATAAAACTTTTAAATTACTGAACAAACTAAAGGCAATTCAAAATGTAATTCTACACTGTCTATTCACAAACGATACTAATTTCATTCTTCATTTACTTGATGCTTATTGGTCACAGTGTTTCACTAGAATTTTAAGAAGTTTCTTTTTAAAGCTACTTATGATTGATGGTGGTTGCTTTTCAGTGTTCTCAAGGGCCATTGTCACTGGGACATTATAAGTCACGTCGGCATTGCTAACATTAATGAGTTTGATTGTTGTGTAAGCGGAATAGGTCAACTTTGGCCTGTTCGTGCTGTGATCCATGGGATCGTTGATCGGAATAACTATACATGCGACGTGTATGTGTATATGAATCATGCGAATAGTCCACCAGGGTGCTTGGTACCTATGTGGTCGCGCTACAGGATTGAGCTGTACTATTCAGGTAGTAGCGTTAAAGCCTATATGGTATCTGGTTCTCCTGTGAAGCTAGATTGAGCTGTTCTGCTCGGGTTATAAAATTTAGGCGTGGATGGTGTCTGGTTTTCCTGAAAACCAATATAAAACTACTCTGGCCCACAAGGATATATTATATAACTATACATTTATATAGACGACAAAATAAGTGGATACCTAACGATTGAAATGAATAGAATATTTTAATTTATTAGTATTAGTACTATTACTACTCATACCACTATTACTCCTACTACTACTACTACTACTACTACTACGACTACTACTACGACTACTACCAACACTACTACTACTACTACCACTACTACTACTATTACTACTACCAACGCTACTACTACTACTACCACTACTACTACTACTACTACTACTACTACTACGACTACTACCAACACTACTACTACTACCACTACTACTACTACTACTACTACTACTACTACTACCAACACTACTACTACTACTACTACTACTACCAACACTACTACTACTACTACTACTACTACTACTACTACTACTACTACTACTACTACCAACACTACTACTACTACTACCAACACTACTACTACTACTACTACGAATTGTACTCCTGTGATCTTTTGTTTGTTGTTGATGAAATGATATGTTTTATTATTCATTGAATTGTATAAAATCTCTCCAAGAATAAATAGATCTTATTTCATTTATATAAATGACAATGTTTCATGGTTTAATTACAGAAAAACAAATGAGTAAATTGTTTAAATTATTGAAGTAAACAACATTAATGCTTAATAATAAATATTTAGACATGAATGTGTTGGGGATGTTAGATCCATAGAATTCACTTGGTAAATGCCTTATGTTTACTTTCATATGGTATTTACCAAATGGATGGACCTTAAATGTTATTGATCTGTTATCTGTTTTAGTATGATATTTTGTAATGTCTTCCAACGACATGTTTATGTTGTATATATATAGATGCTTGAGTTGTTGTTATTGTTATTGTTTATGCTTCTGAATGCTTGTAGAATATGTTTCCCTCTTCTGAACTTGAACTGGGACGCATAAGAATAGTTAGCTTATTAGTCATTATTTCACCCACTTTTGATTCTATTCTCAAATTAGGTGAATTTGTAATCTCTTCAAACATAGCATATTTGGCAACCGAGATGGGATTCGAACCCACACGGGAAAACTCCAATCAATTAACAATAACTAACTTGAATGAATGAAGTGAAATTTCTCATTTGCTTTTTATTAACTTACCCATGGAAACAATTTTTATTTTGCTCTTAACTAATGTCTATTCATTTAAGGAAAAAAAATGGGGGGGGGAGGAAAAAAGAAGATAAATAAATTTTGATTTATATATTAGACTGTTTTTTTTTATTTGATTATTTCATAAAATGTCAAGTATTAATGTAGATATTACGTAATAGACATAATAATAATAATAATAATAATAATAATAATCATCTATGATATGAATTAAAACTAGTGGGAAGTAAAAAAGAAAAGTTTTCTGGTTGATGAGGAGGAGGATGAGGATGATGACGATGTTGATGCTAGTGAGGATGATGAGGATGATGCTGGTGAGGATGATGAGGAGGATGTTTACAATTACGTATATTTATGTATATACAATGAAAATGACCAAATCAATTTATAAAAAAAAAGAAAAAAACTAGTTTAGATTGGTTCATTGATTAAAATGACTGAATGAAAAGTTAGAATTATCATTTTTATTTTATTATTAGAATATAATCATTTATTATAGAGAATATGGTTATTTATGATACCCCTATAAATTCATAAACATGACTAATGATCTTAACTATTGAAATTACTACAATCTCTATAAAACCCCTTTTGATTCTAATCCACATATGCTCACTAGTGACTGGCTTCAAAAGGTATATGCTGGAGTTCTAGTGAGAAGTAGTGACTAGTGGAGTTCAACCAGGTCTGTTGTGAGATAGTAACTCACTGAAGACAATGGTGAATGTGTTACTCAAATTTAGTGGATTAGTTGAAGTTAGATATTAAGACCGTTAAATGTCGGCTCAATGGTCTAACAGTTAAGCATTTGCACACAAGACCGATAAGTTCTGGTTCCGAATCTTGCTGGGAGGAGCGGGATTATGGATGCACACTACTGAGGAGTCCTATACTAGGATGAAACGGTCATCCAGTATTTTCAGGTCTAGCTTCAATTGACTCATAATTTCAACTATTCTACTTTCGTTAAATCTTATAGGCAGTGACTATTTCCCTGAACTTTTATTCAGATGTGTTATCAAATGAATTAGATGCACTTAGAAAATATTCTTTTTCTTTTCTTTATATAAAAATTAGTTTCTTGAATGAAATATACTTTTTTGTCACTTATCAAATAGAAAAACAAATAGTGAAAGTGTACTATTAACTTGATTAACTATGCACTATTGAATGTATACTGTGTATTCAATTTGTCATTCTTATTATTTTAGTTATTAAAGAATGATGAAGTGAAAATTATTAAGTGAAATGAAGAGGTTATGGATCATTTCTCTATTGATGATGATCATCTTATTTATTTATTTATTTTAACACATAAATATTGGTACAAGAGGGCACCAGATATATATGTGCCTGTGATACTGCCCTGGTGCCCAAACCGAAGCAGGTGGTTTTCTTAGGGGGCCACACCCCGAGCCTTCGACCTGAAAGTCTGAACCACAAGGCAGTGGAGCATCGTGAGGAGATGCATTCCCATGGTAGCCGGTGACCAAGAAATTGGTTTGTATGCCATTTGTTCTCGCAGGATACTGGAGCCAGCCCATGTGCACCATTGGTTTTTGATCCGGTTAAAGCCGGTGACGGACATTCGCTTTTCTTCCTCTCATTTTCGTAAACATCACCCGTGGTACGAGGAGGTAGAGAGTAGGACTTCCCTGGAAGAGGCTGTATACGCGTGGCCATGTGAGAGCATTTTTCGAGGGAGAGCGGACTTTCCCCACTGTCGGCCGTACCAGGGCATTTGGGGGACATGGATAATTTCTCTATTGATGATGATCATCTAAATGATAGAGTATATTCATATCATATAAATTGTATCCTATCCTATCATAGCATAGTATACCTTTATGAATAGTGTAAACTAACTTGATATTGTTTTAGTTGTATCTTCCTATTGTTATTTAGGATTGTAAATGATCAGTCTCTTATTAGTATATGTGCATCTTGTAAGGATTGCATTGATATTGCTTTAAGTCACAAGTTTTATAAGCAAAGATAGATAGTGGCTAGTATTGAAATCTACGATGTGCGTTTTTGTCCTATTTCGATAAAGTGATAAATATAAAGGACCAGTACATAATTAAAACTCTTCAAACATCCTAAAGCTTAATAGAAACATATTGATATACACAAAATACTTTGTATCATTACATCATTCGATCTTCTCAATGTGTTTTGAAACTGTCATTCATAAGTAATGATCTAGTGAACTCCATCTGGAATCTCTCCAATGGGGGGCTACTACCGGTCCCATACCCGGATAAAAGAGGAGAGTTGGGCATGCGGTTAGCGACTTCATCCCGTAGGAAAACTAACTCGCTAAAAAAAAACGCTAACCAGAAAAAAATTATTCAAAGTAAGTAATGATCTAGTCAATGATCAAAAGATAAAATCGAAATTTTCATTATTCAAAATGAATACTTTGTACTAGTTTTATTACAGATTATGTAATTCACGTAAATAATCTAATAACTATTTATTGTTATAAAAACAAAACAAAAACAAACAACGTCAACAACAACAACAAAGATTGATCATAATTTTTTTTCAAATGAGACTACTTATATAGATAAATAAGTAAACAACCTATACAGACACACACACACACGCACACACGCACACAATTAAGGACAAATTTATCATGTTTGTTTTGTATTCTCATTCAATATAAACATGATTTTATATTCACATAAAAGAAGTGAATATGGTAAAATGTTTACAATGACTATAACCGTTTATTTATTGTAAAGAGAAAAAAAAAGGTCATTCAGAGATTAAATAGGATATACAGTTTATTCCAAATAAAATAATAAAAAAAAACATGTCAGCTTATCCTTTTTTTCTCTCTCTTTTTTTTCTTGTTTTTTTTGTGTAATTTTAATGTACTTCTTTTCAATTTTCATTTGTATTACTGATGATAATGATGATGCTTTGGATGATGACGATGATGATAATGATGCTTTGGATGATGATGATGCTTTGGATGATGATGATGCTTTGGATGATGATGATGCTTTGGATGATGATGATGCTTTGGATGATGATGATGATGCTTTGAATGACGATGATGATGATGGTTTGGATGATGATGATGATGCTTTGGATGATGATGATGCTTTGGATGATGACGATGATGATAATGATGCTTTGGATGATGATGATGCTTTGGATGATGATGATGCTTTGGATGATGATGATGATGCTTTGAATGACGATGATGATGATGGTTTGGATGATGATGATGATGCTTTGGATGATGATGATGCTTTGGATGATCATGATGGTTTGGATGAAGACGATGTTGAGGATGATGCTTTGGATGTTTATGATGATGCTTTGGATGAAGACGATGATGACAATGATGCTTTGGATGCTTATGATGATGATGCTTTGGATGCTTATGATGATGATGCTTTGGATGCTTATGATGATGCTTTGGATGAAGACGATGATGAGGATGATGATGAGGATGCTTTGGATGATGATGATGATGCTTTGGATGCTTATGATGATGATGCTTTGGATGCTTATGATGATGCTTTGGATGAAGACGATGATGAGGATGATGATGAGGATGCTTTGGATGATGATGATGATGCTTTGGATGCTTATGATGATGCTTTGGATGCTTATGATGATGCTTTGGATGAAGACGATGATGAGGATGATGATGAGGATGCTTTGGATGATGATGATGATGCTTTGGATGCTTATGATGATGATGCTTTGGATGCTTATGATGATGCTTTGGATGCTTATGATGATGCTTTGGATGATGATGAGGATGCTTTGGATGATGATGATGATGCTTTGGATGCTTATGATGATGCTTTGGATGCTTATGATGATGCTTTGGATGCTTATGATGATGCTTTGGATGATGATGATGATGCTTTGGATGATGATGATGATGCTTTGGATGCTTATGATGATGCTTTGGATGAAGACGATGATGAGGATGATGAGGATGATGAGGATGATGATGCTTTGGATGATGATGATGATGATGCTTTGGATGACGATGATGATGATGGTTTGGATGATGATGCTTTGGATGTTTATGATGATGCTTTGGATGAAGACGATGATGAGGATGATGAGGATGATGATGCTTTGGATGATGATGATGACGATTATAATAATAATAATAATAATAATAATAATAATAATAATAATAATAATAATAGTAATAATAATAATAATAATCAATTATTAATTGTCATTCAATAATTTGCATATGATTTATATCATGAATCAATTGATCATTTATTCATTATGAATGAATTCCCTTCTTTACTTTCTTCTTCTTCTTCTTGTTCTTCTTTTTCTTTGTTAATATCATTCACATGAATCCTGTTTTTCTAATAAACTATAGAAATTAATTAGATGATTGTTTCATGGATTATTTTTATTTTTCTCTTTATAAATGGATAATTTACTGATTCATTATTGATCCTGTTTATAGTGAATAATAAGAAATTGGTTTATTTATTTATTCCCTACCTCAATCCCTCTCTACCACACCCCACCCCACCCCACGCCACCCCACCCCACTCCACTCCACCCCCCTCATTTATTCATTAAATAAAGTCTGAAAAAAATAAAACCAGACAGTAATTATACCATAAATACAAAAATGATGGTTCATATTAATGATTTTCAATCTTAGATACAAATTAAATAAACCTAATCAAGTATCCTTAATATTCGCTTGATATTGTTTTATCTGAATCTTCCCATTGATGTTTAGGACTGACGAGTCCTAAATAGGACAAAACGCGCACTGAACTGGATTCCACTGCTAACCACTATTCATCTTTGCTTATAAAGCTTGTAAATTAAGGCAATATCGAGGCAATACACACAGTATGCACATATAGCAATATGAGAGACTGAACAATTTCAGTCCTAAATATCAATGGGAAGATTCAAGTAAAACAATATCAAGTGAATTGAGTGAAATAAATCTTCACTGATCATTATCTACCAGATATTTACAATCACTAGAGTATGATAAATAGATATTCACCTAAAATGTATCTTTTCGCTGTATCATTGTGTCTTATAATTGAGTTTACATGAGGTGCTATCTTTCAAGCATAGAGCTGAATTCATTCAATGACTATTAGCCATTATGATTTAACATTTACTATTCATAAGTTACTCACTGATGTAAAAGTTTTACAAAGACTTGACAACTGTTTAGAAAACATAGTTCATAGGCTTATTATTCTATAATAAAATATTTATTGAATTTTACTAGTAACTATATGATTGTGGAAAGTTTTTAGTGTGGCTGTTCATTTTGACATTAACTAGATCGACAATGTTATCGATGGATTTATCACTTTAATGACTTTATATCTGACTCTAATTGAATTGTATGCTGATTGTTATAGAAATATACATATCCGCTATCCTCATATGTTTCATCGACTTAAATCTCGTTGGTGAATAACGAAATTAAAGCAAGTTGAATACCAGAATGGATGTTTGAATACGTATATTTTGTACACTCATTGATCTGGACAGGAAATGAGAGAGATGAAGCGAGTAAAAGAGAACGAAAAGAAATGACGCACGGTAGAGAAGGCGAGTGAGCCACCTCTATTGAATCAATCGTGAATCGATATTTATACCTAGATTAAAATAAGCTACATACATATAATGGGTAAGATAAAAAGCGCGCACACACACACACTTACATAAAAACAGCCAGGGTTGACAACCGAATAACTTTAATAGTTGAGCTAGACCATCATGGAAAACATGAAAGCATTGGAAAAACATTTTTTCCTGTTGTGGAACTCCTCAGCACTTCACAGCTACGATCCCGCCTCGTGCCTGCTTCGGTTTGGGCACCCGGGCAGTATCACAGCCCTCACACAAATCAATTGAGATTCGTGTGGCGCATATGTACTTGGTGCCTCCTTGTACCTATACCTATGTATTAAAATAAATAAATAATAAAATCCCACCTCGTGAGATTCGAATGCGGGACCTATCGATCTCGTACGCGAACGTTTAACATCCAGATCACTGAGTCGGCATCCAACGGCGTCTATGTCTAACTTCGACTAATCCACAAAATTGAGCGACACATCCACACCTGGTCTCAATTGACTTATGATCTCAACTATTAAAATTAATATAATATCCACAAACCCCCTTTCGATATTAAGCGATTAATTAACGAGATCAAAACGTGACTCCAGAAGAATGAATAGATTAGCCTGTCCATAAGCTATAGTAAGGTATATGGGCTTAATATAATAACCGATACTAAAAGTTTATATTCATATCTAAACTCAAAACTACTAATAATGTTTCTTGGTAAATGTTTACGGCGAGACTATAATTTATGGATGAACCAATCAGATTTAGGATAACAAGTTTTGGATTTTGGAGCAAAATTCACTCACCCATTCGTTCAAATAGCGTCTTGACATTTTAGCTTATGTCAGTTCATGATAAAAACCATAAATTTAAATCCTAACCCTTACCATCAATTGTAAATCATTATTATTATTCCTTAAACTGCTTATAACCTTTACTTATCCCTATTCAGTAGGTAGACACTCTTAAGGTCATTTTGGCGTCACTTAAATGTCATCCATAAATTATAGTCTCACCATGTTTACTTAGAAAGATTTAGGTAGACAACCAGCTGTTTAACACTTAAAGACATTTTACATTACTTACAATGGATGACAATTTTTTATCACAATATTCATCATAAGAAACAACGTTAAAATTGAATAATAATAAACATATGCTCACTAGTGACTGCCTTCAAGGGGTATATCGTGGAGTTCTAGTGAGAAGTAGTGACCAGTGGAGTTCCACGAGGTCTGTTGTGAGATAGTAACTCACTGAAGACAATGGTGGATGTGTCACTCAATTTAGTGGATTAGTTGAAGTTGGACATTAACACCATTGGATACTGGCCAGCTCAATGGTCTAGTGGTTAAGTGCTCTTGCACGAAACCAGTAGGTCCTGGGTTCTAGTGTCACAAGGGGCGAGGTCGTGGATGCGCACTATTGAGGAGTCCCACAATAGGACGAAACGGCCGTGCAGTGCTTCTAGGTTTCCCATGGTGGTCTAGTTTCAATTGACTCATGATCTTAACCATTAAAATTAGAATTAACAATTCAAATATCAAGTGACATTTATGCAACATTTCAATTTATTACAATCTTACTTACATGTAGGAATATGACTCTTATAAGCAAAGAAAAATAATATTTATATACAGACCTTCATAGACAAAAAGTATTGCACTATGCACCATTCTTAAAGATGTATACACAACTAAATGCTTGACTTCCAACAGGCAATACTTCGTTAAAATTCATCGAAGATCCACAGATGCACTACGTAAAACGCTAATAGATAGAGATATACTTCATGTGTTTTTATAGAGATTATAACAACATATGTCGATGGTAATTAATTATTTTTATATATGCTGTTGGAGGTATGAAGGCGGTTATCACTTCCCGGTTGCTCACACAATGGAAAGATTCTCCTGGAGGTACCTGAAAAAGAAGATTAGATTAGAGGTGATTATAGGGACCTGAGAGCGTGAGCGCAGTGCCTCATAGGCAACTGCTTGAGGCCGCTCATACATAACCTTTCTGTAAGTAATTTTCGTGTTAGCTCCGTACTTGTTAGGACCTTACCACAGGAAACGGATATCTGTGGGATAAGCTGAGGTGTGCATTTTTAGGGTCAACCTTTTCTTACCCCACCCCTTCTTGTGGGAAGGCAGCATCGCTGTTATGTTAACCGTTTAAAGGAAACACCTTACTGCTGTCAAATCTCTGTACAGTCAGCGATACGACTTCGCCTTCAGACCTTGAGTTTGCTGCATTTAGTCTTACCGTTTTTCAACTGACCTATATGTCATTGTAGAACCTTGAAGAACGATTGTTCCAGCCAGTATAGCTCGATAAACAAGCCTAACCATCACATCAAGGTAGTAACAACGGTCAGGAATGATAAGATGATACTTCTATATTAATCTTTTTAAAACAGTTTTTATTATATAAGGCAAAAGTTATATGATATTGATTTATGTCATATTCTACTTACTTATCTCCCTTTCTCTTTCTCTCTTTCTCTCTTTCTTTCTTTCTCTATGCATATGATATAATATTTCAGATTTAGAAAGAATTTTACATCGACAAAAACGTTTTGATGATTTATGTACATTATATACAATTTATGAACCAGATCAAGTTGTAACTCAATGCTGTTGTATTGGTTGTAATCGTAACTATTTAGAACAATTCTGTAATCCAAATTAAAGAAAAAAAAATTTTATTTTTTTTTCTTTCAAGAACATTTTTTCTATTCTATAAATAAAAGAATAAAAAAAAGAGAAAAAAAGAGAAAAGAAAAGATAAAGAGAAAAAAATTTTAATTTATTTTGATTGGTTGAGAAAAAAATAAATAAATAAATAGATAAAAATTATTTTGATTCAGATGATTTTTCTTTTTTATTTTTCTTTGATTTTATTGTACTTCAGATATAACTATGCAGATATAACATTAGTCAAATGAAGTTTCAGTTTACTAAAACTGGATGTATCTTAAAGAGGGGGTTTTGTGGAGATTGTAGTAATTTCAATGGTTAAGATCATGAGTCAGTTGAAGCTAAACCTGAACCATGGAAAACCTGGAAGCACTGAACGGCCGTTTCGTCCTAGTATGGGACTCCTCAGTAGTGCTCATCCACTACCTCGCCTCTTGTGACATTAGAACCCAGGACCTACTGATTTCGTGAGAGATCACTTAATCACTAGACCACTGAGCTGGCCAGTATCCAATGGTGTTAATTTCTAACTCCAACTAATCCACGAAATCGAGTGACACATCTACCATTGTCTTCAGTGAGTTACTATCTCACAACAGACGAGGGGACGAGGTCGTGGATGCGCACTGCTAAGGCGTCCCATAATATTACGAAACAGCCGTCCAGTGCTTACAGGTTTTCCATGGTGGTCTAGCTTCAACGGACTCATGATCTTAACCATATCTCAAAAAAGTTTATTTTGTGTATAACTTTCACTTATTAGATTATTGTTCAGTTTACTATGAAAAATTTTCAATCATTATGTCGAGAGTTGGGAGAGTCAGCTCTCTCTATCGAAACGTTCTCACATGACTACGTGCATATAACTACTATCAGAGAAGTCCTTTTCACTGCCTTCTCGCGGTGGGGTTATTATTTATGAAATTGAAGTGACGAAAAGCGAATGTCCGGCACTGGCTTTAACCGGGTTGGTGGACACAGAGAGTTCACCTTGTGGAGTTGGAAAACCCTGATTCCAAACCAATGGTGTATATGGACTCTAGTATCCTGAATGAACAAATAGCTTATGAACCTATTGTTGGTCACCCGTTACCATAGGACTGCATCTCCTGACGTTGCTGCACTGCCTTGTGGATCGGACCTTTAGGTCAAAGGCTTCTGGTATGGTCCCTTAAGAAAAAACCACGTGCTTCTGTTGGGGCACCAGGGCAGTATTCTCGCCCTCACACAAATTGAATGATTTATGTGGCGAATATGTATTTGGTGTCGCCTTGTATCAATGTTAGACAGGAATGGTGTAACCAAAAGCTAATTTTGAAATCACACCTCATGGTCAGCATCTAACATGAATTATCCCTTCGACGCATCAAGGTGTTATAACACACAAAGGACATTTTTACGGAAATATATTCGTAAGAACAAGAACAGAAAATATTTTGAGACCACTACCACATGGACCAATCCATTGTAAACGATTAACTGATGCGCATTGGTTGTCTTTGACTTTGACAAAGATCGATGATCTATTCGATATTTAGTGACCCAACTGACGGATCATTTGCCTAGGTCTCAGTTATATTTCACTGGCCCTACATTCTGGCCTATTCCGTAAGAAAGTGACGAATTAAGTTTGATTCACAGCTTTTATTAGACTATCATCATGAAGGTAGTTGAAAAGATTTCTATGTTCATAAGAAAACATAAGCTAAATTGTCAACTATGATTGGAATGTATCATTTAAAATTAATACGATAAACATTAAGTTGAATATTATCAAGAATACTTAAATTCAATAATAAAACATGTGTGTTCAATTACCTATTCTCAAAAACAATTGCCAAGGAAAGAACAAGGTGTATGTTTCATTCAAAACCTAAAAGAAATGAAAACGATTGTGTCATATCCCACTGTGTTTACCAATTTAAATGTGTGTGTGTATGTGTGGTCACACATACATAGGGAGGAGCAATCGTGATCTCAACATTAGGGTGAGTAAACATGTACCTAAATGGCTGCAGAAACAAATACAATCAAGTGACCCAATAAGAGCAGACGATAAACATCCATCATCCTCTATTGCTAAACATATATATAATTGAAACAGGGCATAAGATTGATCTAAACTCAGCTTTTGTGGTATTGTATAAAAGTGTAAAAAGGGTGTATACTAAGGTTTATTGAAGCCATACGAAAAATTCAACCCCCCCCCATGTGTATTCAAAAACAGTTAGTTCTCATCCATAAACCTACCCTGGTAATATTGACTTATTACCCGTAGAGTGATTAGGTTTTGAATTGTGTTCAGGTTTCTTTTTTTGATGATTTTGATTTTTGATTATTACCCTGAAGAAGTTCAGACAAATTAACTGGACGAAACGTTGGAATTATTTAAATTTCAATCGCTGAGATTGTTTCAAATATAATTTACATATATAATGACTTCTCTATACTCGGCGCCCAATATCTGTCAAACTATTCGTTCTAATCTTGACGAATATACGTATAAATGTGTTCAGATTATTATTATTATTACTCTTAT